>JAMKPZ010016091.1:0-27538 GCA_024699675.1 Amphibolis antarctica
TTATTTCTTCTGTTTTGAATTAGATGAAGATCATACAATCAGAAGTGTCTTTTGGGCTGATGGAAGGGCTCGTGAAGCATATATGAAGTTTGGAGATGTGGTTGTTTTTGACACCACTTATAGGACTAATAATTTCAACATGCCTTTTACACTATTTACTAAAGTAAATCACCACAAGCAGTCCACATTGTTTGGCTGTGCTTTACTAGTAGATAAGGCAAAAGAAACATTTCATTAGTTGTTTAGTACATTCCAAACTTGTATGTATGACAAGAATCCAAAGGCTATTATTACAAATCAAGATCATGCAATGTGTGCAGTTATTCCTGAACTTTTTCCAGATTCTGTACATCGTTATTGTTCTTGGCATATTGGCCGAAATGCCATTGGTCAAGTCCCAGAGATGCGTACTGATGTCAACTTTAAGGTTGATTACAATAAATATATATATGGTGCAACAACTCCTGAAGAGTTTGAAAATGAGTGAGAATTATTGAGTGTTAAATATCCAACAAAGCTCTTAGATTTTTTTTTTCTATTTTCGTTTTAATTTTTATATTTCTATTTGAGAAACGGAAAAAATTAACCTCAGATAATTTACGCTTATACACAGATAAAAAAGGAGTAGAGTGTTAGCTAGAATAATAACATTAATACACCATCAAGCGTAGTTTTTAAAATATAATGCGAGGTGGTTTTGACAAATATAATGTGACAATATTGCAGATTTTTTTTTTGGCCTTATTGAAATCTAATTTTATATAAATTTATATATATATATATATTTAGTGATTTTGATATATTAAAAGGTTTATATAAAAGTCTTGTAAGGTTTATAACACATTGGTAAGTACAATATCAAACAATGGTTATCCTGATCAATCACATAAAAGATTAGAACAAGTATCACAAAATTAACTTTAATAACAAAAATTTCAATCATTAAATATCTTTTCATTGTTCAAATCAACGATCTACAGAATTAGTAGAGAGTAGTCTAAGAGAACTATTTTCAACAACAATAAACTGACAAAAGGAGTCAACAAACCCGACCTTCCCTTCTCTAACTTGAGAATTTGAGTGTTTTCTTTTTTTGAATTTGAGTGTTTTAACTAAAGATAAACTTGGTTAAAAGATTTAGCCAATAAAGATGGAAAATCAGGTTATATTGTGAAAAAAAAAGACTATTTATACATAACCAAAGATCACAACAAAATGATAATATTACAGAATTTCAACATTTGAACAAAAATTGAATAACATAGTATATCTGGTAAACATTAAGAATTCTTTAACATCTTGAAAATTAGGAGGGTTTGTGTATGTCAAAAATCTTGGATAAGGAAAATTTTAAATTATTTTTCAGATTTTTAGGAGTTTGTATATGGTAGAAAATTTGAAAAAATTTTAATTTTTTTTATCATTACAAGTATAATTTTTTTTCATTTTTTTTTACTTATTAGATTGAAAAAATTCTTATAATTAGTAAAAATTTCATCACGACGTACTTTTCTAACATTGTGTGACTTGTCTAACATTTTTCGTAAATTCGTGGTTATAAGAAAAATGTAAAATTATATTTGAAATGTTAAAATATAAAATTTTATAATTTTTTTAAAATTAATTTTTTAAAATTTTGTACACGTTTAAACGATCTTAATTTTTTTTCTATTTTTTAATTTTTCTTTTTCTAAATTTTTATTTTTTTATTTTTTAGATTTTTCACAAATAAACTCTTAAAGAGATTAAAAAGATCAAATAGATATTTTCTAGAAATTTCTAGTTACGTAACACTTCATAAATTTTTATATAAATTTTTACCTTAACATCGCTACTCTGACTCTAATTCTTCTTGGAGTTGAAACTCTCCATCAAGGCTTTTATCCGGAGGGGAGGGCAGTACAACTCCGATCGCCGTCCAGCAGGACCACCGACGTTCCATCCAGCTCACGATCGCATCTCCCGTCTGTTCCGATCCCGATGTTGCCGACTGCATCCAAAGGCCGTCCGGCTTCTCACGCACGGCCCGCTTCCACCGTCTCGCACTACCTTCGCAGAATAATCAAGGTATCTACCTCATATCGATCCGCAAATCTTGAAAGAGATGCGTTGCGTCTGGTACCTGTGGCATGGATATCGGAAAAAAAAGGAGAAAAGAATGCTATGCTGGATTTAGGTTTTGCTTGCTCCACTTAATCGGTTAGTCCGTTGATCATAAATTGAAGAGACAACACCCAGTTTTGAGGATTCTATCCTTCTCTTTTTCTAGATAATCCAGAATGCTCATCATCGTTTTGCTTCAAGTGTCCATCGAACATCATCGGCATCAGTTGGAGGATCAAGCAATTGAGTGAAACAGTTGTGTTGGTGACATGAAATGGAATTTGTTTTCTTTTCATGATTTCAGTGCATTTCCTTCGAACATAATTAACCTCGTATTATGAAGCTTAGAATGAGTTTGAGACCTTGTGGATCTTATGCTGGCACTTAGAATGAAGTTGGCCTAGGGGCTGATGTTGAAAGACACTCTTCCATCCAACTGGATGAATCTTATAGAAACAAAAAAGAACTAGCATGTTGGAGTCTTAGGAAAGCTTGGATGGGAGTCAGCAATCACCTCCATTGGTGTGAGGGCCTAGGTGACATCAATTCGTCATATGGAAAATGGCTTTCTAGTGGCGGTCTTGCAGAGAAAATGCAGCCTTAGGAGGGTTGGGACCATCTAACCGTGGCTAAGAATGCAAGGGATGGTGGTGAAGTTGAAGATAGATAATAAAGTTTTGGAGAAACATAATGGTAATACAATGTGCTGAATTTTTGTTAGATGTGCATCTCTTTCCTCATAAAGAGGTAGGTGTTTGAGCCACTAGAATCTATTGGAAAGAATCTATTAGAATGTGTTAAATTCTGTTGGAAGAGAATGTCAGAAAAATAGAAGGTGTTTGTGGTAGTCACATAATTGGTTAGAATATCTTAGAATTGAAGTGAATGTATTAGAATTGTGTAAGTAATATAATAAAAGTTTGTTACATCATAAAAGTTCATAAACAGAATACATAAGTTCTCATACTACATAAATTGATTCAATTTAATTCAAATGAATTATACATTTTTTTCTTCTCATATGGACATCATCATTTCCTGTTGCATACTATTTGCCTTTTCTTTTTGTTGTTATTGACTCAAGGTACCTGTAATACTTTCTATTTCTTCATTTCTTGCAATATATTCATTATTATCATTTGAGGTCTTTTCTAGTTCTTCTTGTAAATCTTCAAGAAAATCCTTACAATCTATTTTATGAATAAAATTATGCAATATAAAACATGTATGCACTATCTTGACCTGTATTTCAAAAGGAAATGACATGTAACCTTGTAAAATTGAAAATCCATGTTTTATTACTCAAATGTTCATTCAATCACCGTCCTTAATTGTGAGTGTCTGTAATTGAAGTTCTTCACAACAATTGTTGGCAATTGGTTGGAGTTATATTCGTTTAAATGATATTTAACTCCTTGAAAAGGACAAATAAATTCTGGATGATTAGGAAAACCAATATTTACCAAGTAAAATTTACCTACACAATATAAATTAATGGAAGAAATATTAATTTATTAAATTGCTATATTATTCAAATAGCTTGCATTAACATATTACTAATAACAAACCTAGTGGAACTCTGAGGCCATTAAGACAACTTGTTGCATCTTGGAGAATTTGCTTTTGATGCAGATTCTTCCCATTCAGCAAGAACATACGTAAATTCCATATCAAAATTACATGTTACTAACACATTTTGTGACAATTCTCTTTTTTTGTTTCTAAAAGGTGCAGTTTCTGGTCTATAAACGGTTGCCTTGATATGCGTATCATTGATAGCTCCAATGCAATCCTATTAATATCAATTTCAAAAAAAGGTCAAATACAATAACATAATCAACAATATAAAAATATATTGAAAATAATATTTACCTTGAAGTATGGAAATAGGTTAGAATCACCATGATCTTGCTATGAGTTGATACTGAAAGTTTAGCTAAAAGCAATTTGTTTAAATGAAGGATAACATTCAGCATTTCATTGAAGATGTTACTAACGGTCCATGCTGAATGATGGAAACACTTTTTTGTTATCTTTGATTTTGCCTTATTGTAATAAGAAATGTTGTAAACTTCTCTTCTATCGTAATATTATTGCCATTTTTTATGACTCCTTCACTTCTCACTAAGCTACAAAACTTCAAGAAAACATGTTGACTCATTCAATAAATCTTTTTACAATTATATACTTGATTTAGTAGTGAAGGATCCAACAATCTTCTGATATAATCTTTGACTTTCTTTGCTATAAATTCAATTTGTAGTAATTGAATTATTATTGAAAGCACTTGCAATTCCAAAAAGTAAATTCACTAATGATAGCAAAAACATTTTTCTCTTTTTGGCATCTTCCTCCTTTTCCTCGATAATAACTTCCATATTTTCATACCATTATTAGAATCCATACCTGTGTAAACATTACCCTATACAATAAATACATAATAATAACATTGTCACATAATAGTACAACATTGTTACATCTTCTAACAACAAATTTAAAGTCTCAATATCATATAACATCATTCAAAGACACAAATTACTTAAAGACAACAAAGGCAAATACTTCTTAAGCAAACAATTCTATAACATCATTTAAAAACACAAATGACTCAAAGAAAACTACATAACCAATTACATAACACTCAGGACTTTGATAGAAGAAATCTTAGCTACTGAACACTGTGTTCATATGGTATATAAAAAAATTGATCTCTTTTTTCAAAATTTTCAGCAACTTCAAGGCATCGAACCTTTTCTCGAAACTAAGTTCTTCAAGATCATATAATGTCTTGACAACTTCTTCTATGTATTTATCAATTCTGTCTAATTTTTGTTGTTTTAATTTTAACAAAATATTCTAAAATCTTCAACTGATCTACAGAAATTTCATTGTTCTTTTGATGGTATAACATAATTGATGTAGCCGCATTGCTTCTAACATAACCTGTTGGGATTTTGTATGAGGTTTTAGTCTCTTTGATTTTCTTGCTAGTTGTTGTACAACTCGTATTAGATATAATAGATAGAGAATTTGTTTGTACTTGAGAATTTATATCAAGTTGTTCTTTAGATTCTTCAACATTTTTTTTTCAACATTATTAGGTTCATTGTTCCTCTATGACTTTCTACATTTGTCAGTATACTTGTTATGATTACTTGATGTAATTGTATTCTCAAATATTTTTTTTAACTGGTCATAAATGACGCAATTTTCCTTTGAGTGATGTACATTCTAGATGTTTCTAAAAAAAAATAAATTAATGTTAGTTACATACATTTATAAAATTAATGTAAATGTAACTAACCTCAACAAAGTTATTCCACACTTTATTAAAGATTTTTGCAGTACCTTGTGCATAATTTCATCCCATCCATTATAACCTGAAATTTTTTTATAATTCTTGTACATTTGTCGCCATGTGTTCATGTGACTATCAACACTTTTTCTTATTATTTAGCTACTTGTTTGTTCGTTCTATTTTTCAATAACTCTATTCCATGTTTCTAATTTTATTTTTCCATCAATGATTTTTGCATTTGGTTTTTTTAGTTCTTTACAAAGAAAATCTAAAATAGTATTTTCAGCGTTTGAACTCCAATTGAAATAACTTTGTCTTCCTTTTTTACTCTCTTAAGTAATCATATCTTCTATGGTAAAATCAACTTCACAAATAAAACCAAAGTCAAACCAAATAGCCAAATATTAATTGCCAAACACAAGATATTGACAAAACATGATAATTTAGAAAGGGTAACTGAACAAAAGCCCCAACATTAAACTAGAGTTATGCAATGAATTTAAAAATTTGGTACTGATGGTATTTTATTTGCAATAATTGAAGCTATTATTTTAGACTTTGATCTTGCCAGCAGTTTGGATGAGTAAAAGAATGGAACAATGGATCTACATGTTTTACTTCAACATCAAACATAACATGGAAGGGAAATGACCTCCATCAAATCATTATCAAAATAAGGATTACATATTTATAACTTCCTAATTAGCTAGTTTAATTGGCTCTTTGCTTAATCATGAGGATGAGGTCTTACATTCAAATTCAAACAAAAACATTTATGATTATCAAAAAAAAACTTGCTATAGTCCTCTATGTAAAATCTAGAGAAGACAAAGGCTAGGGTTGGGGGTCATCTCAGTTCCCATGTCCTTCATGCAGATAGTGGACACCCTGGAGGGAGCACCTACTGCATAATTATCATCAAAAGAACACTAATATCAAAACCAAAGAAAAAAGCTCTCCCACAAACTTCAATACTCACTTAAAGAATATAGACAACAGTTCCAATATGCCATCCACTTTGAGGTTGAACTTTTGATGTATTTCTTCTGATCATGTAGAGCATTTTACAGGGCTGGAATGCAGGAGAAAATTACCTATATCTTTCATTTTGTTTTTGATCATTAAGCCATTGTAATTGATTAACTTGTGATGCATCTTGTTCTTTGATAATCATGGCTGTATTTGTATCTTATTTTATTCATGGATTTTTATGTTTCATCAAGATTCATCTACAAATATGAATCAAACAGTCAACCATCCCCAAATATGAATGAAAACTATCTCCAAAACAACATTTCATTCATCTTCTACAAATATGAATCAAACAATCAACCATCCCCAAATATGAATAAAAACTATCTCCAAAATAGCATTTCATTCATCATTTACAAATATGAATCAAATAGTCAACCATCCCCAAATTAAAACAAATCAACACAAAACAAAAAATACACAAAACTCAATACAAATCACTATATGTAAAGAGGGGTGATTTTAGGGTCTACCTATCTTGACAGTGAAAGACAATTGCGATCCTAAACTGAGTGAAAGGAGTTGAGGCGTAGTCGTGTAGAGAGGGTGGAGTTGCTACGTAGAGACTACAGAGTCGTCATGAGCTTCGCTAAAACGAGGTTAGTGTTAGGATCAAATGCTGTGACTAAGTTAAAACCTTGATGTGATAGCAAAAACTCTTCAATTTCTCTTAAGACACAATGCAACACCTACAAGTACATGTTGAGTGTAATCTTTGACTATTTGGTCCCTAACTTTCGGTCATAGCCCTCTTGTTACAGTAAAGCATGAAACACCTCTTCAAACGCAGACGACTTAGTTAGGACACGTGGAAAAGGAACACGTGCTGAGCACCCAACAATTCCTCCCCAACATGCATACATGCAGAACGTGCTCATTAGGACTTGAACATGATACTTCATTGCTTTGATACCACTTGTTAGGATCGAATGCTGTTATTGATTTAAAACTCTAAAGTGATAGCAAGAGTTCTTCAATTCTTCTTAAGGCACAACACAATACTTACAAGTATGTGTTGAGTGTGACCTTTGGTTATTCGGTCCCTAGCTTTTGGTCATAGCCCTCATGTTACCGTAAAGCGCAAGACACCTCCCAAGTGCGGGCGGCTTAGTTGGGGCATGTGGAGAGAGAATGCATCCTGGGCACCCAATAGTTAGAGCAGTCGTATAGAAAGGGTGGAGTCGTTGAGTAGAGAGGGCAGAGCCATTGCATGGAGAAGGTAGAGTCATTGTGAGCTTCGTTGAAACGGGGTTTGGAGTAATCGCATGTTGTTGCGAGGTCGGGGGTGGAGTGTTTGTAGGGTCGGGGATAGAATGATGGGGTTAAGGATTCTAGGTGATCTTCACTTTTCATGTTGCATAAACATCACATTTTTTTAAAACTTTCCCTTACTTTCCGTTTCAATCAAATTTTGACAAAATTCAGCGTGCACAAACCTCTCCATAATGTGGTTCGTGGGTGGCAATGGGTCCTTACTATCATCAATTGAGATGTGTTTTCTAAAAGAAAGGTTGATGTCTTAGGCTTTTAGCAAGAGGATTCTGATTATCTTGCTTCATTCTTTCATATTGGCAAACTTCTAATATCCAAATTGTAAGTTGTGGTTCCAAGCATTGTATTATCGGTCTCTCTTGGTTAAATTTTTTACTAAGCATATTTTTACTTGTTAAATACTTAAGTTAATGCATGTAGGAATCAAACAAATTTCATGTTTCTTCTCTAATAAAATTGTTTTATCGTAGTGGCGACAAATGGATGTTGAGTATACATTTTGGCAAATGCTTCACCTTTGCACCTCACCAAAAGTTGTGTAAGTATTCTTTATTATATGATGCTTATATGTCTTGTTCAAAACCCAAAATGCATTAAATTGAAATGAAGAAGCCGGCTTGTGCACTAAAGTTGTAGCATAATATGCTTTACTTCACTCAAGTGTTGTTACATGAAATATCTACTGTTTATGATTGTTATATTTGTTGAAGGTTTTAGAGCATCTTTTAAAGGTTTATGTAATTATGCAAGTTGTTTTTGATTAAAAGTTGTTTTGAGTTAGGATTAGCGAAAATGATGTGTATTATAGATTAATGATCAAATGGAGGAGTAACGTATGTAGGGTTTACTTAATACCCAACGTATGTGGATGTCTAATAAACCAATAACCACAACTAGCTACTCTAAAGATAACTTACATGTAGTTGTAATACTTTCCCTTGTGATGGAGCATATAAATTTAATCATGCATTCATACCTAACTTAGAACAAATAGTCTTAAACATCCCAACACTTAAACCTTTGTCAACTGCAACTGGCTGTATAGTGTAAAAATCACCTTTCATCAATTATTGCCACATCCTGTACAATGTGCTTCGTATGTTTGTTGAAAATGGTTTAATAGTCCTCCTCTTGGCATGTGTGAACATGATCCTTGGAAAGTATCGTGACTTTCCCATAACTTAATGACAAAATGTATCTGAAAATACTTCTTAGTTTCCTCAATGTCTGTAAAAGTCATTACTAAGCAATATATCTCAATATAAGAAACTTGATTGCAACCATTGATAATCTTTTTATAGAAGACTGAAATCCATCTTACATTTCAAATGTGTTGAACTTCTCTAATCGCATTTGTGGGCCTTGCTTTTGTTAGTTAGAAGTTCACATCTGTTAGTCATTGACAACTCAATGGGAGATGATAAAGGAATTCTTTCTAGTTTTAGGCAAGTGGACTTATAGTAAGCCTTAGAATAATAAACAACACTAGTTGACACAAGGTACCTCTTGGTTGGAGAATGTAGGAAACAATATCGTTCTTGAATTTGAGAATATCTAGCAAACATGCATATAAAAAAAGAGAGGAGAAAGCTTCTCAAGGCTAGGAGAAATGTTTTAAACATAAGAAACATAGCCAAAACTCTTTGGAGGCAGTGGGAATATTTATTTTTGACCCTAGATTAAGCTGTTAGAGTGGAATCTTGCTGCCTAAAAGAGAGGTGTGTATCCTATTTGTCAATTCAGAAACTGTAAGGGCCACATTATGTACTTGAATACTTTCATCTACATTATAATGTTGTGGGTAACATCTAGAATATGTTTATGCTTGTGTTCATTCACACTATTTTATTGAGAATGGTAGGGGTAGGCGGTTTGATAGATATCCTTTAAGGACTTTAATATGATTAAATCTTGAATTATACAAATTCAAAACACTATCAAGATACAAACATTTATATGTAATAGAAAATTGATTTATTATTCTATTGAAAAAATTCTAAGTACATTGTGAACGTGATTACCATATTTCAAGAGGTGAATCCAAGAAGTATGAAAATAATATCATCAACAAATATAATATAATATATATCACTAGACAAAAACATGACTTTAGTTGAACCCCAAATATTATAGTAGACTAACTCAAATGATTCTGACCAACAAAAGGTGTGGATGTTTAAAGGTAGTATATAGATGTACAATGATGCTCATCCAATTAACATAACTTAATCAAAGGGTGGTATTGAAATCAAGACAAAGCTTGCTGTACCTTCCTTTGAGATGTGTGACTAAGTTGATAGTACCATATAAGAGAAAGCTTTGAAATGGATGCTTAAGGACGTTAGTCCATGAGGTATGTTATCAAGAATCTTTATGTATACACCATGTCCTTGATCATGGTCCAAACCAATCCTTCTTTCTTTTTAAAAATCTTAAAATATACAATGAAAGGGAAATAAGGTTACGTAATGTAGCAATTGTTTAACTATGACATTAATGGCTAACAAGTTAACAAGAAAGCTAGATATCTAAAGAATTTTATCAAGGTAGATTTGTGAGGAAGCTTGTACAACCTCCCCCCTTAGACATTGGACAATAATAACCATCAATTATAGAGAAAAATGAATATCATGTAATTGGGATAGATGAGTAAAAACGTCATATGAACCTAGCAATAAGAGGAGCCATTTGCTCATAATTTATGAATTATCTTGAGAAGTAATACACTTATATTTATAATGGTAGCATGCGATGCATTCATGTTGGAGTCAGTGGCTTGAAGGGTGGTAATGGATTAGATTTGGGTTAGGTTTAACTAGATCTAGATCCATTATTTTTCTCTAGTCTAGGTTTGGGTCTAGACCTATAAGGCTATAACTTTAAATGAAGAATTAAAATTTATCCAAACTTGTGAAAATAATGGATCTAGGTTTGAGTCTCGAGTTTGATGAGTTTGCTAGAAAAGTATCATTTATTATCATAAAATTTATATAATTGTAAACAAATATGAAGAACAAAGTTATCTACGTAATTTTAATAATCAATTTCTATGTTTAAAATATTGATCAATATTCTTTCCTTTGTTATTAATGAAATTCAAGACATTAATGTATCACAATTTACTACAAAAATCAATATTCTTTTCTTATTCTAACATAATATATACATTGTAATATTTTTTGATTTGTGGTCTACAGGTCTTAAAATATCCAAATTAGACCCATAAAGATTGTAGGTCTAATAGTCTGCTCTATAGGTTTTGAGTTTAGTTTTTGAAAACCTAGACCTATTGGTCTAGACTTGCAAGTCTCGAGTCTAGACCCAAAACATTTAGCCTTGTAGTTCTAAGCATGGATTTAAAAATTGAGGCATATCTTCAAAATTTCGGTGATTTGTGTCGGTTTTCCATTTTAATGATAATGATACTTACTATATTTTCAAAAACATGATGGATCGAACGATCTACTATTGCCAATTGTTGGTGGATCAAAGGATCATTTGATCTAGTTTTTTTTTTGAGTTTAAGGAGGTTGGATCAGTTGATCTAATGAAAGGATTGATTGATCCTTTCATTAGGTTCACCTACTAGGTTGCTACTTTCTTTTAAAGGTCTGACATGTTAAATGTTGTGACAAGCATTTGAAGCCTTTGCCAAAGGCTTCTCCATAAGCATCGAGATCTTCACTTCCTGTAGAAGGCTTTGTTGAAGGCTTGCATCATTATTTAAAGGAGTTGAACCCATTAAGGTTTTCAAACGAAAGCTTGAGTCTGATAACTTGAGGAAGAAGGGTGCAGGACTTTTGCAGCACACAAGGAAAGGGAAAAAAGGAAAATAAAAAATAAAAGAAAAATTATTACAAATGAATATAGATTTAAAGAAAAATTATGTTTTGAATTATTAAAATTATTACATAAAAATTTAAAGAGAAAAGAAACAAAAAAATTATTACGTAAAAATTATGTTTTTTTTAAAAGTAGAATTATTAAAAAATAAAATTTATATTTTTTAAAAGTTTTTTAAATTTTTTTTTGTTAATGAATAAGTTGTTCATCTATATTCTCAGTTCTCATAGATTTTATTTTCTATTTTTTAAATCAATTCATGTAAATTTTTTTTAAATATGTTAATTACATTATAAAAATAAAAATTTATAATTTAATTTAAAATCTTATAATTGATTAAATTTTTAATTAATAAAATTATAGAAAAGGAAAAAATGGAATTAATATGTGTATAATTTCATTATTTTAAAAATCATTTGTTATTATGAGTTTATTTCCAATTATTTGTAAATGTAAGACTTTTCTCATGCATGCGTCTACTATATCTCTATCTATATGATATTTTATACATGATAATTGCCTAAAAAATTTATGTAAGTGGTTTTATGCGCTTATTGTAGCTTTGTTATATCTTATGCTTAAGTTTCAAGTTGAAATGTAGTATTTTATGATTATTTCTATGAAAGTATTGTATTTCTACTGATACGATTCTCATTATGCTTTCTTTTTTTAAAGAATAATGCTCGGTATGATACTGATATTTGAGACCATGGTTCTAAGAATCACTCATATTCATCCTTTAAGATGGTAATACTTGATAGGCAGTGTAGCTGACCATGTTTTTCTTAAATTGTCCCAACATCTATTTGGTCTATGTCATGTCCACTCATAATGCTAACAACAAGATTGTTCTCTACTACTAGTACATCCCCAACCTTGAGAAACTACCATAATTTGATCTGATACTGGAGCTAATTGTGACAGGGGAAGTCATTAGGACTCTAGAAATTGTATCTGCTAAGTTTAGAATTGTATCTACATGAAGAATGCCCTTGAATCAATGAAGAGAGCTTGGGGTTGAGGTTCAAAGATAGGCAGCAACAACTAACTCATCTTTGTACTGTGTCATATTGTCGATGGTAGATGTTAGTGGTCTGTAAATCTTAAGCTTCTCTAGATGTCATGAAGAGTAGTGTAATGATCCTGCAACTTGTCTCATTCATTAACTACAAAAAACCACTTGTATACCTTAACTCCCTTGTATTGTTCTTTTAATGTCTGTACATAACTCTTAATGCATTGTAAATCTTATTGGTTGGGCAGAGCATGATAATATTGTGGGAAAAACTGGGCTCCATGTTGCTGATTAGCTAGGATTCAATGGTGGCATTCTTAGCCTACCAACCCTGGTAGGCAGTATCCTTAAAATTTGGAGTTGGAAATGCTTGATCTTCTTGTGGGCTACTATGAAGGTCTCGAAACACCATGTTTAAAGTATGTAGTTCATTCTTATTTGAGTTTTTTGGATGCTTCACTAATATTCTTAATCATGGATTCTAGGGAAGCTATGATTCTTTAGTAAAAACAGTATAATGATGGTCTGATCTGTCACAAATAGTGATGAATTTGGATAACCACAATAACAATGCTATACCAACACCATCTAGGGACAAGCACTGGTGATCTGGGGGCACAAAAATGTGTGGACAACACATATTCACACACAATAGGGCCTAGAGTCAAAATGGCAACCTAGGACATGCATGTAATTAGCCAATGTGGCTACCTATGTCACTGGTCACAAGGGAGGAGGATGTAGTTGATATTCTTGTGCTAGTGACTTGGATTGGTGATGGTTGGGCTTTTTTGGGGTTCTTGGTGCTTTGGGATTAGTAAATGTGATGTATGTTATTGATTAATGGCCAAAAGATGACTTGGTATTGTATGTTATTGATTAGTAAAGATCATGTGTTTTTTTAAACACACACAGTTGCACCTTTTATCCTCTCTCCTTCCTTTTCCTTTTTTTCTAATCTCATGTGGTTTACTTTCCTCTTCTTCTATTTCTCTCTTGTTCTTTTTCATTTTTTTCTTTTTTTTAATCTCATGTTTCTTTTCAACCACTTGTTTCTCCTCCTCTTCTTTGTTCTTTGTGGGGAAAATTGAAACCCTCAAAAGTGGGTTAATGATGATGAGAGGTGCACTAGAAAGGGGCTGGTGATGATAGTGTAGTCCATGAAAGGGGTGTGTGGCCATGGAGGAATTCATAGAAGGGGGTGATGACATTGGTGGATGCTTGTCAATGGTCAAAAAGGGTAGTGGGACGATGGGAGAGAGATTGGAAGGCCTTGGCAATGACATTAGAGAGGTTCGTTGCAGCTAGGGTGAGTCTTTTGGTGATGTTGGATGGAGGGGTTGATGGTTGTAGTGGTGGCAATGCCAAATCCTTAGCTGGGGGGATGGAGGTGTCAAGATGCCAAGTTCCTTGCTAAAATCATCTCTACTAGATTTTCCATCTTGTTAAGAAACCTGATATCCAATTCCTAAGGAACTTTTAGGGAGGTGGGTGGGGGCGTTAATCTATCATTGACAATATGACTTGTTGAAACACAAGAAATAAGGTGGAAGCAGAATATTTTACCAGGATAATATTAAACCTTTATTTATAGAAGTTACAAAGAGTGTACAAATACACCGCAAGCAATATGTGGGACTAAACCCACCTTCAACTCAACATTACTTGGGATTTATACAAGGATTCATTTATTTAGATTCTACTTCCCCTTAAGCTGGAGTATCTAGTTTGTAACAGTCTTATACATAAATAAAATAAATAAGGAGATACATAACAAATAGGCATTACTTAAAAGTAGTAGTAATGCTGTACAAGAAAAATGGTTAAACTCTAGTTAACCATACTTAACAAGTGTATACATTATTTTGTTGTTAATATCATTAATCTTAATTAATTTACAAATATCTGCACATACTAAGAGGTTTACATAAAAATACTCCTACAAATACTAACACAACTATCATCACACTTCCAATAAAATAGATTTGATTTAGTGTGGATTGTTATTTAGGGTATTCCATAAACTCCAAATCTTGTGGAGAATGCACAATTTTAATAGACCAACATTGCTACAATGTCTACACTCACATGAGAAAAATACGACTAATTTAATTAGAGATTGTAATGGAGTATTCTACATTTTTTTGTCTTGTTTTTTTCCTTATATATTGTTATTATTATTTTTTGTTTTTTTATACCACCACCATTTTTAATTTTTTCTTCTCTCTCTTTCTTTTCTTCCTCTTTTTCCTTTTTTTCCTTTCCATTTTTTCTTCTTTCCCTTCTCTCCTACTTCCTTTTTTCCTTTCCCCTCTTTCGTCTTGTCCTTTTTTTTTTCCTTTCCTTTCTCCTTCTCCACTCTTGTTTGTAACATTCCTATTTACAATGAGTGCTGCTTCTTTGATGTAGCACCTCACTTGAAAAAACTTGGAACTTTGCACTTAGCCTTTCCATTTTCCTTGAAGCACCCCTAGAGACCTGCACAAACACTTTCCCTAGACACGTGATTGACTCGTGTATGTATGAATGACAAAATCCTTTGTACTCCCCTTTCTTGTTTAAATACACGATCAATGACTAGTGGTGGTGGAAAGCTTGGTTGGTCAGTGTATAGGAAGGGTGGCAATAAGATTTTCCAATGACAGAAAGGGCGGCAGTGAGGTTTTTTAACGGTGGAGGGGTTAGATGGAGGGGTGGTGTTTTTCGAGAGGCTTTCTAGAGAGGTGAGTGGCAGTGGTAGGTTATGGTTTAGATAGAGTGCTGTTGGACTTGTCGAGGAAGGGCTTAAGGAGTTGGTGATGGAGGTAGTGGTGGTTGGGAGAGTTTGAAGTTGTTGGATTTGGAGCTTGCTACAATAGCACAAAAAGAGAAAAAACTATAGGGAGAGGGGTGGCAGGAGTGATGGTTGGAAAAATAGGAAAAACTAGAAGTAGGCTTGGATAGGGCTGACAATCATGGTGGTTGGGAGAAGGGTGTCTAGGGTTTTCTTCCTCCCTACTTTTAAAACTTAAGCTCTGTTACCATGTTGAAACACAAGAAATCGGGTAGAAGTAGAATATTTTACTAGGATAACATATGACTTTTATTTATAGAGACCACAAAGAATGAACAAATACAGCACAAGCAATGTGAGACTAAACTTACTACTCAACATTACTTAGGATTTATACAGGGATTTTGGGGAGTACGCTATGCTGTCTTGAGAAATTTTGGCTTCTGTGAGGACTAGCTTGTGCTTGTTAAAAGGTGCATTAAAGATAACAACTTTGCCTTATTGATGGATGGCAAAACATCACCATTTTTCTCCTTTGATCATTCTATCTCATCCATATCAAGCAATGGGGGCCCCTCATCTTTCATTATCCAATTATCTGTGACATGAATAGAATCAATATTAATGGGATCTATGCTGATGTTCTTGCTTTCCTTTTTGTGTATGAGTCTCAAGATGTAGTGGACAAACAAATCATTCAACTTATGATGCTCTAGTCTATTTCTCTTATTCACATCCAAGGAACTTCATTGGCTAAGGAGCTTAATAGCAATTCTTTGAAGATGCTCACATTCTTCACCAATGCTTTCCCATCAAACCTAGCCAATGTAGTATGCAATGAATTTGTGTCCAACCATTGTCCAAAGTTGAATCCCATGGAACTAAACATCTACATTTTCTTTGTTATCTTTTGGTGCACAGAAATGCTTTTGTTTGACATTTTTTCAGTCATGTCATAGTGCCTGTCTGAATTTCTGGATGCTTTAAGAATGTAGCTTTATTGTAGTGGAAGTGTAAGAGTGGAAGAAAATGTTGTGTTATTACTTCACTAAGAGTACAAGCATATATATAGGGAATGGTTAAATGGACCATTGAATGGATATCCGTTTATCTAATCCTGTGACTCAACCTAAGCATCTCAACACTCTCCTTCAAGCTGGAAGGTATATATTAATCATACACAGCTTGTTACAAAGATTTTCAAACACACTAGAACTCAACCCCTTAGTAAGAATATCATTAAATTCCTTAGAGGATGATGTATAGGAGTTGAGATTATTCCTTTTACAACAAGGTCCGCAAAAATTTTATAGACTGAATTAAACTTACTAGTACTCCATATGCAAAGTAAATAGTGGAAAAGGATATTATCATTGATTAAATTTATTTCCTTGTGTACCATACATAAATAAAATAGTGGAGTTAATTAAATTTACTTTCATGCTCTGTTCCAGTCTATCCGATTAGTGAGGAATGGATCATTTTTCAAAACAAAACTCCCTGTGTTCTGGATATTTTGCATCTGATATATTTTCCTATAGGGAGTTAGTGAGGGATTTCTGTATTATTTTGAATGCATTTTTTAGTATTTTGTATGTGACTCTTTTGTAATCCTTAGGGTGATATTTATTTATTGATGAGAATCATTCTAGTCAATTTTCAAAATACACCTGGAAAGATAGCAGGATTGCATCATGTGTGAACTTTCTGTTAATCACATTGGCTTGGTGTAATTTTTGATTTCAAATTCCATAGACAGACTGCATTTCCATCAAGTTGGTGATGTCTAACAATGGATGCTGGCAGTCTTGATGATATCTTGGTATGAGATGGATACACCATGTAGAATAACTAGAAAATTATTCAACACAGTTGAAGTTTTGAAGTTCAAATACATTTGATTCATCACAATGCCCTTCACAAGTTGGCTGATGCATCTAGAATTGATCTACCTCACTGCCTTTTCTGTTTAATCATGTCGCTTCATGGCTGCTAGGACCATCTTAAGCCTAAATTTTTCCAAAATTTCAGTTGTTCTGATCACCTGTAAAGTTGTTTTTCTTCTTCCATCTTCTTTCTTGGGCAATTTACAATACAATACACCTAAGATATTTGTCATGCTGGATCATTTTTCATTCAAACAATGTTTATGCTGCAGTCCTGTTTTACAATACAACAGTTTCTTATTTTTCTCTATTCTGTTTTGCAAATTGCGTTAAAATTGAGGGCAGGTACCAGCACACAAAGTACCATAAACGTAAGTGAGATCCATTGATTGCCAATGATTTGGTCTATTTGTTTGCTGATGCTTTGGTTTTATCATCCTATTAGATAAATATTTAATATCCACATTAATTCTTAGCCTTGCTGTACTTTTATGTTCAAGTATTTGATTGTGAAGTTTTGGTTTGATAATTATTAAGATTATAAGAACATCAGTCTTGGCATAGTGATGAATAAAGTTTGACCTTGGCTAGTAAGCAAAATGTGCAGAGGACAAGTTCTATTGCTTAGTTTTAGTAATTTGATGGAAAAACATAGAAAATTTAAATGATGGATTTCACACAAAAGCCAATTATTGATTTTTTTTCTCTCCCAAACAAGGCTTTCTTAAGGTTAGAAGGTTAGAATCCTAGTATACTTAGTGCTAGGATTAGTCGTTGGAAAACATGGTGTCTCTTAGAAACAAGGCTCTTGAAGTAACTAAGATAATTTAAGTGAAATGTTTGAAAGAAATTTTGTGAAGATTCTGAAATGAAGAAAATTGGTGATTTTACATTGAACAACTCTTGGTACACAAGAGAATGACAAGTGAGTTGAATGAAACTAATATACAACAAACAATCCACACTGTGCTCTCACTATGTGGGGTTGGTTACATGAATCTTTTTCTTCTATGTATTTTTATTAGTGGTCAAATCTACAATTAAATTACATAAATTTGGATCTTTTCTCATAATTCCTAATCAAGTAGGTTTAGGCCGTTCTTTGCTTATTTTAGTTTCTTTTACACTAATTAATTCTCCTCTCTTGATTAGTGTATCCTTTGGTGTCTTAAGGATATGAAAAACTACCTAAGTTGATTTTTTCTTTTTTTTTAATCTTTAATTGGTGTAGTTTCTACTCTATTCCTAATAAAAACATTTTAAATTTATCCCTTATAGTATTACCACTTATCCATCTAAGTATTCGCATGTCCACAACACTAATTTTTTGTTTGTGCTCATGCTTTACAATTTAATATTTAGAATTATAAAGTATAGTTGGGCAAATAGCAATTTTATAGAATTTTCTTTTTAAATTTAAGGTCACCCTTTTATGATATAACACTCTAGAAGCACTTCTTTACTTTCTCTATTGCTAGTTATTATAAATCTTAAGTATTTAAAAGTTTTGTTTTTATGAATCTTATGGTTATCTAGTTGTATACCTTTATTATTATTCTTATTTTTGTTGAATCTACACTCCATGTATTCACTATTTGACCTATTCAAACTAAATCCTTTAGATTGTAGAGTAGCTCTTGATATTCTAATGTAAAACTAATTTTTGATTTACGTTCATCACTTAAAAACATTGTCATTAGCAAATAACATACGTTAGGATATTTCTCCTTGAATTTTCATAGTTATTTCATCAATAACTAAGACAAACTTGTGTGATTTAGAGAGGACCTTTGGTATAAACTTATGTCTACTGAAAATTTCTTAGTTTCTCATCCTTTAGTTTTAATGTTGGTAACTAATTTTTTATTCATATTCTTTATAATAGCAATATATCTTATAATACCCACCACAATAAGTTTCTATATATTTTATCATAAGCTTTCTTTAAAGCAGTGAAAAACATGTGAAAGTCCTTTTTCTTAATTATAAAATTTCCTATCAGCTGCTTAAGTAAATGAATAGCTTCCATGGTTTACCTACATGACAGTATGACACAAATGTAATTGATTTTCTATGATTTTAGTTACATGCTTTAGTCTTTGTTCAATTATCTTTTCCCATAGCTTCATGGTATGACTAATTGAATACCTTCATTATCATTCCTCTTTCTATTGAACTTATACCCTATATGTTCAATTTTTGGCTTATATAATCTAAATATTTTGGACTCTGAAGTTTCTCTTTATAATTCTAATTTAGAATTAATTCCTATCTTATTTTCGTTAGCCAAAATTATGTCATTAACGAATAACATACACTATAATATTTTTCCTTTAATTTCCTTAGTTATTTCGTCCATAACTATGATAAATAGGTGTGGACCTAAGGTGGACCCTTGGTGTATATTAAAGTTAACAAATGGACTTTTATATGGATCCTACTTAAGGGTAGGATTTATGTGTGTAGGTTTAGTCTTATATTGCTTATCTTACATATTAGTTTCTCTTGTATCCTTTACATATTGTGTCATAGGTTAGTTATTGGAAGAAGTTAATTTGGCCATATTTGTTATGGGAGATTAATTAATTAATTAATTTATTTTAGTCGGGGTGGGGGTGGGGGGGGGGGGAGAGGTTAATTTGGTTGCATTGTAATGGGTTGAGTACTGTTGTAAACCACTTTAAATAAAGTAGTAAAAGAGGGAAGACACACTTTTGGCCTTTATGCTATTTCCACATGTACAAGGGTGGACCACCCCCTTACCACCAACAACCATTTGACCTTCCACATTGGTCTTGATGGCCCACCACTGACATGAAGTCTGATAGCCCATTCCTTATCAATCCATTCTACTCACTGCTTTGTGGTGAAACTCCATTCGATGTTTGTTGAGGTTGATGATGTGCGACAATGTGGTATTAGAGTTTGGTGACAAAGAGGCCGGTAGGTCAATGCTGGGAAGGGATGACATACGGGAGCTGATGTTTCACATGTAATAAGAAACTTGGGTGGCCATAAAGGAGTAGATGAAGGCGGTTTGTAGCCTTGGGACAAGTTCCAAGAATGGGTAAGGAAATCAGGGATAATTGTTGAGTGAAGAGTGGGAAGAAGTTAGGGAGAATTAAGGTGGAGGCAGGACACTGCCACTGCCCTCCTGGTTCAACAGTAGCCTGTCAATCACCTGCCACACCTATTTTGGCCTCTCCTCACTTGCCTCTGCCACTTTTCCTTCTAGATCCTGTTTGTGCCATTGGAATTCCTAGGAAAGGTATTCAAGTGAAATGAATTTCCCTTTGACTAATTCCAAGTCTTTGTTTGTGCATCAAGGAAATCATGGGAGTCTCCCATGATTTCCAAGCCTCATGGATTCCTTCTCATTTTTCCAACTGATCTTTCCCCACCCTCCCTTGGAAACACTGTGAAACCCTTGCTCTCGATGCATGTGAGGGGCCCTGCCGGAATCTTCACTCCTCCACTAGCAGGCAACACAAGCAAGGATCTCATTGGCAATGTCGCTACCCTTCGCTCCTTTTGCAGCCAAAACCCTAGGATCGATTGCCCTCCACTGATGCAGCCCTCTTGCTCGTCCCTCCTACTCATCTGCAGTAAATGTTGGCGGTGGTGTGGTTGAAGAAGTAGATGAGTTGCTGCTTTAGATTTGGCAGGACTTTAGTAGCAGTAGCAGCATTGGCATGCTTGGTCCCCCACCACCAAACCGAAAGGGACATGACATCCATAGATCTGTCGACCCTGTCCTTTGTCAGTCGGTCCGACTGCCAGAGCTCCACCCAGTCTTCGTCTCCCCACCATTAATCTCACCAACCACGAGTACCTTTGGGTGACCGAGGCCCAGTCCTACACCAAGATATGGTCTAAGATGCACCCCACCTTGGGCGACAGTGCGAGCGATGATGACTGGGCCTCCGCTTGGACAAGGCTTCCATCTAAGAAGCCCTTGGTGATGTTCCTTCCCCTACTCTCACTCGCCTCGTCTTCTATTACTTCGACGGCAGCAAACACACCTCTTGCCTCTTTGTTGACCTCCAACTCAGCATCAACCGTGCGAGGTCTAGAATAAACTTATGTCTAAGACAGTTTTTCTGTGTTGACTCATGCTGTTCACATGTTTTGTGTCTCTGGTTCATCATCTTGTGTGACTGGGTGTTTTTTTGTTTAGTGTTGGTGCTATTGTTCTTCATATTTGCTGTTTATCTGTGCAAATCAAACTGCACTCTCGTGGTTCTGTGCCTGTGTCCATTTCTGATAGATGGAATCTTGTCAAACTTTGGTGAAGTATCTCAGTGGTACTTCTAAAGAATTGAATGGGAAGAACTGTTACTGCAATCACAAAGTTTTGAGATGTTTATCACCATACATAATAAGATACATGTTATACATCCTCCTTGCAATGTTAAAGATGCCACATCTGAGGACTGGTATGTTGATTGTGTATTGTATGATTGATGACAGTCTGAGTTAGTGTTGCTCGTGGTGTTATGGTGCTTAGGCTTCATAAGAATATAAGATAGATTGAAGACAACTTATGGGCATGAAAAGAACATATAAGAGTTTATGAGATCCATCATGGTGTCTCTTCTGCTCAAGACCATTTCACTACTCTTTGACTTTTGGGTGAACTTGAGATTTACTAGTTGCAAACTTCAACATTTCCTATTTCACTGCTATCCTCTTTTTGGTGTTATCTTCAACCTCAACAACACTCTGCCACCTTGTTGCAAAAATCATTGTCTTTCAGCCATGAAGTCTTTATCCTAGATGGGACACAAGTTTTGTCTAGTTTTTTTTTTTTTTTTTAAGGAATACACTCCCTGACATTATTCATCAGACTGGGGTCGCCTGCAAAAATGTGAGAAGTACAACTATAAGGATAACCAAATTCAAAATGAAACAACAAAATGGGCTTCAAAAGCCCAGTTCAACAATGCAACAAAATTAGACTAAAGGACCAAGTCACCTCTAACATGTAAGCCCATAATAAGACAGTAATGACACTGGGCCCAGTCCAGAAGAGGCCCACAGAATCCTGCAAGTAAGGAACATAGTAGGAAACAATAATCATACTGAATTTCGAGATGTGCCACTCCCACATTAGGGTCCATCGAACAGCCTGCAAGTTTTGTCTAGTTAACTAATAGAGGTATGTGATATGAGCAAGGTCTTGGAAGTCCAGTAACTTTGACAAATTGGTGGTGTTCTTCCCAATCATTATCAATTAAAATTTTACTTTGAAACCAACCATGAATCATAATTTGTTGACTAGACCAGGCCATGCAGATTTCATACAAGGGTCCTTTAGCAGCATTAAAGTTGTATATGTTCAACCATCCCCTTGAAGACAGTTGGATTTCTTCAAGTTTAATCTCCTGTAAACAGAGCATCCTGTTCCATTTCTTTCATCAGTTCACCAATATATCTTTGGTGACACTTGTTCCCACCCACAGTCTAGAATCTTCGCAGGTTCCCTCTTTACCCCACTCCCTTTATTGTCAAGGCGCCTCCAGTCCTTTATTTCCACCATATTTTTTGTCAGTTCTCCACACACCCAGAAAGATCCAACCCTATGCTCCTCGCACAGAATACCATTATGTTCTTTGTCTAGCACATTGCCAGCCTTTCATTGTCCAGAGTCTCCAGATACACAGGTGGATCAGTAGAGAATTTTCTTCACTGGTTCCTCACAATTTGTAACCACCTCCTTTCCTTTTGAAGGCTTCATGGGTCCAAGATTTCCATGTCTGAGTTGCCATAGTTTTCCTTTCCATGATTTTCCTAAATGTCAGCTGATTTGTCCCATGCCAGGTGGATGAACTCTGGGAATTTTTCCATCTCCTAAAACACCTCCACCGTGACTTTTGAAGCTTCCACGTTTCTCATAGAAGCAGTGTATCAGCTGATCTCTTTCAGTATACCAAAGGTTATTGAAAATTATGATAAAGGTTCTACTGCCTATAGATCTGATGGCACTCCCAATAACTCAACTTCAATATGATTTCTGGACTTGGCTCCCCTCTTTCTCAGCTTACATTGTGATCTTGACACCTTTCCTTTGCATTATGACTAACTTGTTGGCAAAGATGACACTTAATAGGATCTCTTCACACTTTTTCCTTGTGACCAAAGCCCAAGAACGTCACATACTTGCTTGAGCTCCACCAGTAAATGACTCCTGCCCTCCCAATCAGTGTCTAGGAATGATCTGCCTTTCCCTCCATGAGCCCACAAACTGTGGCTGAGGAAGGCTAAAGGATGTGTCTTGCAAGCCATGCCAACTTCCTTCCTTTTGTTGTGAAACTTCATCAAGTACATCTTTCCTCTATCTTGCTCACCATCCTTCTCAACACCTCTCCCATCATTAAAAAGACTCGAGTTTTGTGATGTTGACTGAGGTTACCACTGTCTTACCATTTGTCTTTTTTGGATGTTTTAATTATGAATGAAAATCACCTTATCCTTTTCAAAAATACCATTATTTTATTTTTATCCAAACTGAATTGTATATCCTATATTTTAGAAAATCACTAAATCCCTGAATCTGGAAGCTCTCATATCTAACTCATTGAATTGCAACTGTGCTTTTGCTTTATCTGTTTCTCATTTTACTAGGAAGAGTTAGTTCAGGACTAGAAGCATTTTACCAAGCATTTGTTCCTGGGAAAGATGACACAAAGACAACACCAAATCCTTCAGGCCATGCTCTTTACCCTACAACCACTCTCTTACTTCTCCATTTCTTACTCTTTTGTCTATTGAATTTCTAGCTGCCTTTTGTTAGCTGCTCTGTTGTCTACTCCCTATCAAATGTGTTTTTTTTCCTGCCATCTTGTGTCAGTTGGCATTCTCTTTGCCTACTTGCTACCCAATGTTCTTTCCTTTGTAGGCTAAACAAGAATTTTTCTTGGCAGTTTTTTCCATTTTCCTACCCATGTTAACCAAATATGCTTTTTCCTTGTTGCTATGTATTATATGCATGAAACTATTAATGCTTTGTTAACTTACATTATGAGCCACCTTACCCTGTCGATGTAACTTTTTCTTTTTTCTGAATGGTATTGGATTTGTTAGATAATAATCCAAGCTTCCAAGAAAAAATTATGAGAATTTTCCTCTTTACACCAGTTATTTTGTAATGAAACAAACTGATTTAATTTCTTTTCTCTATTTACTCAGAAACAAAAAATCAGTGGGCACGTGATGATCCTGCTTTTGCGGTAATCATCACATTATTTCTCATAGTTGCTACTTCAGCTTATTGTGTGGGGTAAGTTTATCTTAAACTTGATAATTGTTCTGGAGCTGGTACTGATGATCAACATTATATATTATTTTCAAATGAGATGGTTAGACTTAGACAAAAGAAGATCACAAGTACCATGTAGTTTTTAACCAAGTAGCTCTTTATTTTCTTTCGTTTGAATAATTATTGTATTTTAGTGGCATTGACATGTGTGAGACATTAGCATTGGTTGTCTGTAAAAGACTACTGATTATTTGATGACATTGCGATATCTTTTAGCATCAACATGGTTATCATCTTCTCTAAGCCATATTTCCCTTGAACATTGCCTCTATGCAATCTCCCCCAATTCCAGAAACCATCCCATTTCCAACTCTGCATAAGACCTTCATTCAACTCCATATAAAGCAAAATAGTAGACTATTCCACTCTGTTAGCTGGTAGATATACATTACATTCACTAAAAATATTCACTAAATCTTTCCTCTTCCATATCAACATAATTTATGGATTCATAAATTCTCTGTTAGACAAAACAATAAGTCAAGCCATAATCTCACCATGTGGGGTTGGTCATATGAATCTTTTTTGGTAAGCATTTCTATCATTTATCAAATCTTCAGTTAAATTTAAATCATTTCCTATAATTCCTAACCAAATAGTTTGTAGCTTGCATCTAATTCCTCCTCTTCTAATTGGTGCATTCCATGGTCTCTTAAGAATATAATAAAACCACCTATAAGCCAATTTTATTTTATCTTCATAGTTGCAACTCTCACTCTACTCTTCATAAAATTCTTTAACTTATCCATTATAGTATTAGAACTCATCCATTTATGTATATGCATGTCAGCAATATTAATTTTTTGTATATGGTCATGTTTTATAGTCTAATATTTCAAATTATAAATTATAAATTATAGTTGAGAAAATAGTAGTTTTATAGAATTTTCCTTTTTATTTTAAAGGTATCCTTCTATCACATAACATTCTAGAGGTATTTCTCCACTTCATTTATCCTACTTCAATCCTATGAATAACATCCTCTATAACTTCCTTTGCTACTTATTATAGATCGTAGTATTTAAACGTCATAGTTTTCTAAATCTTATGGTTATCTAAATATATATCTTCACCATAATTCTTAGTTTTGTTAAACCTACTTTTTATATATTCAATTTTTGACCTACTCAATCAAAATTTTTTGTACTTTAAAGTATCTCTTCATAATTTTAATTTAAAACTAATTTCTAACTTATTTTTATCAACTAAAATTATGTCATCAATAAATAGCATGCATTAGGATATTTCTCCTTAAATTTCCTTAGTTATTTTATCAATAATCAAGATAGACAAATATGAACTTGAAGAGGACTCTTAGTGTAAACCTATATGCATATTGGAAATTCTTAATATATCCTAAGTATTCCTTTTCTTTCTAAAACCTACTGCAATAGGTTTCTAGGTATTTGATTATAAGTTTTTTTCTAAATCAAGGAAAACCATATGAAGGCCCTTTTTCTTAACTCTAAAATTTTAGTATGATATTAAAGTGATCTAATAGTTTTATAAGATGATATGCTTTGAAAATTTCTCCACATATGAACTCATTTATTTTTGTGTCTAGGAAAGTTCTTGCATTATTAACCTGATATCGTTTTCCTTCTATTTATAGGTACAGCACGAACTTAATACATGCCCTTTTCACAGTTGTTTCTGTTGTTATATTCCATTTCCTAGTGACTGGAGTAATTTTGGCAACATTTTGCTGGTAAGAATTTCATATTGAGTTGTACTAGTTTGGAAATTATGTATTGCTGATTTCTTGGTTTGCCTTGAATATGTAAGATTATGTTTTCTTGTTTGACAAACTTAATGTTTTTTGAGCATGTAATAGAGAAAGTTGCTTATGCACGTAAACTTCAAATGTTTACCAAATGAAATCAGAAAATTTACTTTGACGTGTATAAGCTTCAGTCAAAATACCCCTTTGACATGGTAAGAGAAAAATGATCTTTGTTATTATTATTTTTTCTTTTTTTTAGCAGTTCAAAAGGGTAAACATAGAATGGAAACATTGGTGAGAAGAAGAGTTTTTTTTTTTTGTGGTGTGGTGGGGGTGACGGTGGGTGTTACAATGATAGTAAGACTCTAAAAGAAAACAAGAAATACAAATAGGTTCCAGAAAATAAAATCGAGTATTAAGATAATTGGTTCCAAACAGCAATAAAAGAAATAAGAAACTATAAATCCTTGGATCAAGGATAGATAGGTATATTATAGTCGAACATGCATCCATTGGTACACTTCATGTGTTTCAGTTCAGTGCAAATGGGAAACGTCAAGTGGAAGTAATAAAAAAAGTGTTGATGCTGGATGGGCCCTTGGCATTCCCTTTGCTTGAGTGCATTGCCAATGGTTCTTATTATATATATCAATAGAGAAAGTTTAGAAGAAATTTTTTGGACACGTGGAATTAGCTATGCATTTTATTTCCCTTCCATTTTGCTTGATTGGGTATAGATGTAGTGTTGAGGGCATGAATACACATCAAAATTGATGGGATTAAATCAAAAAAGAAGGTTGGATCCGATACTAGGGAAGAAGGTAGAAGAGAAGGAGAAGCAAGCACAACACAAGGTTTTACGTAGTTCAGCCTAAGCCTACTCCACGGGCGTCTTCTGGTGGTTTCATTAGTTTTTCACACACACAGTTACAAGGTTACAGCACATATATATAGTGCATCATTAGGGCACAAATTACCCCAAAGCTATTAGGCCCAATAGGCCCAATAAGGATACATATGCTGAAGACTTAAACAGTCTCCACACCAGAGTAACCCTAACAATCTCCCACTTGGAGACTGTTACAGACGTATGCTCGCTCATCAACCTTGTAACCTTGCCACCACGCCACTGCTCCATTTTTCAAGTGACTTGGAGGCCAACTAAGGCCATGCATAGCCTTAGTTTTTGTATGCTGACAGTTTTTGTGAACATGTCTGCTGGATTCATGCTTCCTGTTATCTTTTGAAGTGTCAGATTTCCCTCTTCAATCAATT
>JAMKPZ010016093.1:0-19264 GCA_024699675.1 Amphibolis antarctica
TTTCTTGAAGAATTAAAGATAAAGGCTAGTGGGAGTATTCTAAACAGTGATAGTCAGAGTGCTCTTTACTCAGCAAGAAATCCAAACTACAAGAGCAGAACCAAGCATTTCAGAATTAAGTATCATTTCATCAAAGAATTGATTGAATAGGGAAATCTGACACTTCAAAAGATAGCAGGAAGCATGAATCCAGCAGACATGTTCACGAAAACTGTCAGCATACAAAAACTAAGGCTATGCATGGCCTTAGTCGGCCTCCAAGTTACTTGAAAAATAGAGCAGTGGCGTGGTGGCAAGGTTACAAGGTTGATGAGCAAGCATACGTCTGTAACAGTCTCCAAGTGGGAGATTGTTAGGGTTACTCTGGTGTGGAAACTATTTAAGTCTTCAGTGTATGTATCTTTATTGGGCCTATTGGGCCTAATAGCATTTAGGGTAATTTGTGTCCTAATGATGCACTATATATATGTGCTGTAACCTTGTAACTGCGTGTGTGAAAACTAGTGAAACCACTAGAAGACGCCCGTGGAGTAGGCTTAGGCTGAACCACGTAAAACCTTGTGTTGTGCTTGCTTCTCCTTCTCTTCTACCTCCTTCCCTAGTATCGAATCCCGCCTTCTTTTTTGATTTAATCCCATCACCTACATTGTAACCAAGGCATTCCAATTCATGGCTTGACTAACAATAACCAACATGCAAGCCATTAAGTGGATCTTACTCCATCTCAAAGGCACAATTCATCATGAACTTCTTCAACCATCATCCTCCACTTAGCTTTAGGAATTTTTCAATGCTAAATGGACCATAGATCATGGTGAACATAAGTCTCATAGCAACTATTGCATTTACCTTGGACCCTCCATCATCTCAAGGAGCTCAAAAAAGCATAATACAATCACTAGGTCAAATATTGAATCCAAATATAACAGCCAACACAGCTCCACATGAACTCTAGCAGATTACAGTGTTAATGCACAAGCTACATGTCAAAGTGCCAGGAACACCAATAACATGGTCTGACAATATCAAAGCCATGTTCCTAACAACAAACCCAATCATGCACACAAAAACTAAACATAAATCAATTGATTATCACCTTGTTAGGGAGTACACAAAAGAAAAGTAGTTAGAAATACGCTTCATATGCCCAAAAGACCAATTAGGCAATGTGCTAACAAAACCACTTAGGAAGGCCTAATTTGTTTGAAGCCAAGACGAGTTCATCATGGTCTCTTCCCATTGAACTTAAGGGGGGCTGCTGACATACATGGGCAAGAAGACAAAGCATCAACCCAATGATGAAATTCACAACAAATGTATGATGTGTATATGCATATACACTGTGTAACAATATTGTAATAAAATTATTCTTGAAGGTTCTTCTATAGGCTAACCACACCTATAGCATTTGCTCTACTTTTTCTTTTATATTGACAACAATTATAAATATATTGTATCAAATAAATAGGGGAAAATGATTTCACAATTAAATTAAATCTATTATATAATACAATATGCCAATTCATTTAGATAAGAAAAATAGGAAAATTTCTATTCCTAACTGGATAAGATTAATAAACAAAAACTTCGTTTAGCAAGACCTCAAGCACACATACCTCAACAACATCAATGAAATCTTGTTTACTATGAAATGAGCCTACCCATTTAGTATGATCAGCACTCCTAAAGATCAGATACAATTAAGTCAAAAAGTAAGCAAATAAGTGGACCAATAAAAAGTAAGCAGAAAATTAAGTGATTAGATACAAATAAGAGTTAAAAAAGTAAGAAACTTTATAGCTATAAGTGTTCTTAAATTATGACCACAATATATGATTAACCAGCAATTTAAACTTTTCTACAAAGGATATATACGATTAATCTTTCATAATTTGAAGGATACAGAACAACTGGACCAATAAAAATGCTTAGCGAGAATACTGCGTCACATTTTCGAGAAACAAAAAAATATCAACCAATGCCTTCTCACTTCAAATGGAAAACAAACTACTGACCCATAGAAAATTCCATTCTCTCATAGTGATCCAACAGTAAACCCTAGAACCTAAACCATAAAATCGAATTTGGGAGATAAACTACATGAACAAATCACTCCACAATACCAAGCAAAACAAACATTGCGCACAAACAATTTGTCCACTTTACATTAGAATAAAGCAATCGGAAACCACAGACGTAAATCAAGGAAACAAACAAGGTGAAGTACCCGGAGTTCATCTTCATGTGGTAGGTGTTGAAGAAGAACACGGTGGATGGGAAGAAGGTGATGTCGAAGTACTTCACGTATATCTGTATCTCCTCTGCACCCGCATCGACCAGAGCGATCGCGGCAAACTTCGACACCTCCCTTGAGGCCTTCGACAACTGACCAATTCGAGGGAGAACAGATTAAAAAAACAACGCCATCTTCATCAAAAGCAGAATACGAATAAGAAGGGAGGCAGATACAATGTTATCGAGGAGGTCGCGGTCGTGGCTGTCGGAGGAATGACCGGCGAAGCGGAGGACGGAGACCTTGTCCAGGGTGTTCATTAGGAAGGTGTCGATCTCTCTCTTCCTTGTCAACGTCGGAAGATCAAATCCCTCCATTTCCCACCGGATGTACGCTTCCCGTTCCTCCCGCGACCTTTCTGACCGTCGGACGCCGAAGATATCTGAGCGAAGGAGTAGAGAGTGAGAGAAAGTAAATGAGGAAGTTGAGGACGGTGGGCCAATTCGCAGAATGTAGGGGTAGTCAGGGAAATGCATGACTATTATTTTACTTGACAGAGCTTCTTATTTATAATATTGCCGTTGATTCTTATATATTGAAATTAAGATTTCGTTTGTTTGGATAGTGAATTAAATTTTATAATTTATGATAAAATATGTAATTTATGATAAAGATGTAATGATATTAATTTAATTTTATAAATAATAAAAAATATAAAAGTTATTTGATAAATATACTGTAAAATATTGTGATATATAATAAAAAATATAATTAAGTATCAAAACGGAAGAATAAATACAGCCAAAAAGACCTAATAATTCTTAAATTATGACCTCTTATTTTAAGATTTATTAACCAAGTAATTGATTAAAGCAATTGACTCAACCTATTTGTAACCAATGATACGATTCATAATAATTCCTCCTCCCTTAATGAAGCATTGACCTTAATGTTGCACCGGAACTGGTTCAGAAGTTTGCAGCATTTGTTGAGTCCATGGAGAGAAATCACGTGTCATTCTTCTATAATCCTCCCACAAGGGTTCTTCTTGACCCTCTTACTGGATCAATCATTCAGTGCTGACTCTATCTCCTTGCTTCGCTAACCGACGTTGCAACGGTTCGCTCAGAAGCGATACTAGATCTTCCACCGGCCATATTGGGGGTATGGTGGCAAATAAGGGCACTTCTCCAACTTCGTGTTTCAATTGTGAAACGTGAACAACATTATAGACTTTTGCAATGGCTAGTACGTAGTTGAGTTTATAGGCAACCATTTTGGCAATAATTTCGAAGGGTTCGTAATATTGAGCAACGAGTTTGCAGTAGCTTCTTGTCCTCACTGAGCTTTGGTGGTAAAGCTATAGGTAGAGGCATACCCACTCGCCAGCCTAAAAGGTGCGGTCAATGCATTTGCGGTCTCCCATTACTTTCATTCTATTTTTGGCTTGAAGAAGCTTTTCTCGAAGGTGTTGCAACATTTCTGTTCGCCTCTGCAAATGGGTTTCGACGACGACAATTCCTGCAATGAAAGAGAATGGAATTGGGGGAGGTCTCCCATACAAGACCTCAAAGGGGGTTGTCCCCAAGGCGGTATGGAAGGAAGAATTGTCATAAAATTCTGCCCACGACAGCCACTCCCTCCATTCCTTTGGTCTTTTGCAACAAAAGCATCTCACATACATCTCCAAACTTTTGTTAACAATTTCAATTTTCCCATTCAACTGAGGGTGGTAGGCACTGCTCATGAGTAGTTGGGTTCCTGATCTTTTGAATAGCTCATGCCAAATTTTACTCGGGAATGTTGTGTCTTGATTAGAGATGATGATGCAAGGGAACTCATGGAGTTTCACGACATGTTCAACAAATTGCGCTGCCACTCCTGCCTAATACGGATGACGCATTTTGATGAAATGGGCATACTTGGACAAGTGGTCTACTACTACAAAAATCACCAAGAATCCATGGTAGCTGGGCAGTCCTTCCACAAAATCAAGGGATATGTCCTCCCACACCTGTGCCGACACGAGAAGGGGCTAAAGTAATCCTGTTGGATGCATCGTCTTGAGTTTCATCTGCTAGCACACATCACATTCTCGAACCAGTTGTTTCACAACCCTTTTTAATCCCTTCCAAAATACTAATTTTTTAGCTCGCTGGTAGGTGCACAGGAAACTTGAATGGCCGGCCGTCAAGGAGTGATGGAGTTCTCGTAGGATGGTTTCCTTGAGAGGAGATGAGCTACCCAAGACAAGTCGGCTTTTGTAGAATAAGAGATCATCTCTTATCGAATACTTGGAGGCACCGAGCTGACCTTGCTCCCATTGTTCCTTTAGTGATTTCAGTTCATCATCGTGCGCATAGGACTCCTGCAGTTGGTCCACCCGAGCGATTGTAGAATGGTCACCGCGAATGCTTTCGGCGAGACAAGGCATCGGCGGTGGTGTTGGAGGAGCCTTTCTTGCACTCTACGGAGAAATTGAACCCCGAGAGCTTAATCATCCATCGCTATTGTACTAACACCATTAAGTGTTGTTCCAGCAAGTACTTCGGGCTGTGTTGGTCAATGCACACCACAAATCATCGCTCGAGAAGATAAAGGTGCCATTTGCAGATTGTTTGCGTCAAGGCAAACAGCTCTTGCTCGTATGTAGAGAAGTGTTGTTGGCGAAGAAAAAACTTCTAACTAAAATAGACAATCGGTCGCCACTGTTGCATTAGGACGGCTCCAATACCGGAGCCTAAGGTGTCGCATTCGATTTTGAACTCCACTGTGAAATCTGGTAATGTGAGTACTGGAGTTGTTGTAAGTGCAAGCTTCAGTTGTGAAAAGTACGAAGAGCTTCTTTGTTCCATCAAAAATTGCCACACTTCAACAATTTAACAGTAGGGCGACGATGCTATCGAAATGTTGGTTGAAACGTTGATAGTAACCAACGAGTTTGAGGAATCCCTAGAGAGCAGATACTCTACTTGTTCTGCAAAAGAACACTTGCTTTATTTTGCATACAAATGATTTTTTTTTTGAGAGTTAGGAGTACCTGTTGCAAATGATGTAAATGCAATTCCCATGTAGGATTATAGATGAGAATATCGTCAAAAAAAACTAGCACAAACCACCGAAGTCATGGTCTAAAAACTTCATTCATCAAGGCTTGAAAGGATGAAGGTGCATTTACTAATTCAAATGGCATTACAAAGAACTTATAATGGCTGTCATGAGTTCGAAATGTTGTTTTGTGAATGTCTTCTGAATGTACTCAGATGTAGTGATATCCGGCCCTTAAACCAAGTTTGTAATAGTACTTTGCATAAACTAATTCATCGAACAGTTCCTTCACCATCGGAATTGGGAAGCTATATATCCTTAATAATGTGGTGGTTTAGGTCCCGATAGTCAACACAAGAGCGTCATGATCTCGTTTTTTTTTACGAATAAGCAAGACTGGGGATGAGAAAGTACTATGGGAAGGGAAAATGATGCCAACCTACAGAAACTTTGTTTAATAACAATACTTAACTTTTAACTTTTTGTAACATTCGAAGTTAAAGTACCTTGTCATGACTTTTTTTTTTGATAAAAATACTAATGTTAAGTGACAATTTTGCTAATGACGTTTCGCGTATTTTAAATTACAGTCTTCCTCTGGATCAAGCTCTTGTCACCCAAGCGCAAAGTTAGATCTCGTCGTGCCTCATTGGGCACTGTTATCATTTAAAATTTGTTTTAAATGATTTCTTTCATTTTTATGATCAGATTTGGAAAGTTCATGTAAAAGAAAAATATTTTTTAATTGATCTCTCGTGATAAAATTTTATTCAATATAAATTTAAATAAGTATAGATTAGTGTGTACTTCTCTTCTGACTTATGCCTAAAAACTCCAAGCACATTTTCACAAATTGCTCTTTCTCTTGTAAATTTTGGAGTCATTGATTTAAAGATCGTAAGAAGTTGCTAGGTGATGATTTCTTAACTTAGGTTTTATCAAATCTTAGGGTTAGGGTTTTAAAAATTCTATTCTTAATTTTGGTTTTAATGTTTTTTTCGGTTCATTTGGTTGCACAAAAATTTATGATTTTTAATTTTTTTTCTTGAAATGTCATATTAATATTCCATAAGATTTGTTACATAAAAGATACTGCAAATAAAATTCTTTTGATTTAGAATCAATAAGCAACACCCATGGCTACGGATACAACCTTTGTTGTAATAATAATTTAATGCCACTCTTTATTGAATTGAAAAAATAAGCTAATCTAGTTGAAGTTAAGAGTGAATTTACGAGTAATTTTTTTTAACTTTAATAATTAAAAAGGATCAAAGTTAAAGTTAATTTCGTAAATAAAATTAAAATTATATAATAATTTAAGTAATAAAAATTTATATATTAAAAAATATATAATAATAATAACGTTAAAATTAATTTTATAAGACGAAAAAGTAATTCGTGAACACAATCCAAAGGACACTACTTCAATATCCTATTTTATATAGCCTTATACGTTAATTTATTTTCTTCGTGCGGTGTTCATATAACTTGAACATGTAAAGGGTTGAAGTAAGGTCAACTTAAGTGATTCAACATTGTCTATTTATTATTAAAAAATAAATATAATAACTTCACTTATTTTATTAAAAATGATATTTCAGTAATTGAAAAAAAATTTCGTACAATTTATAACTCGAATTTTCATGAATTAATAATTGTAAAAAAAAACTTTAAGTTATTTGAATTTACGATCTTACGATGAAAATATTACAACCCTAGATCAGATACGTTCGGCTTCTCTTGGACCTCCTCGCACACTAGCAGGGGCGAAACTCCTTCAATGGCGAGGATCCTCGGGCGAGCAGTGCGTGGCGACTTCGCGACGGTAGCTCTAACGAGGATGCTGTGCACTGGAGCGGCCACGGAGGCGGCAGTGGCACCAACTCCTACTTTGGCCCCAAAAGCGGTGGCATCGTCCTCCGAGGTGGCCAAAGAGCTGCCGCTGTATCGACGCCTGTCGGCGCTCGGGGACGCGCCGGATGGGAGAGTGAAGTGGACAATGAACAAGTGGCTTCGGGAGGGTAAGAAAGTGAGAGCGAAGGAGGTCGTCACTTACGTCAAGGAGCTCCGCAAGCACGGACGTTTCCGACACGCCCTCGAGGTACGATGCTCTTCTTCTTCTTCTTCTTCCTAGATTCTACTCCATGTCCATTCATGTTAATTGCAGCTTTCCTCGATTTTTTCATCCGTGCTTGTACTGCTTTCCTTGTTACTTCGCTTGTACTTTTCTTTGGAAGTTTTCCACAAACGATTTACATATCCTGTGATACCCTTTTCAATCAAGGTGTTCTCAGATGCAAGGGACATTGTAACTCACCTCATTTAATCGAAATTTTTTACTTTAGTGTTTCCTCATAGACTCATAGCCATTTTGTCTGTAATTAATTGCCACCTTGAAAATTTTCCATTGACTATCAATAGGATCTTAAACTTTACGAGTGATGAGTTATGTCAAGAAACTAGTTCTTCATCAGCATTTTGATTTATATTTATTACGCTGTTCACATTATGCTTTATTAAACAAAATTCACTAGTCATTTCTTAAAAGGTTTGCCTCTAAATCCACAATCTCATTATCTTTTTTCTAGATTGAACTTGGACTTAAATACATGAATGACTCCGTGGTATCAGTATTGTATAGCTTAACATATTCTGCTCTGATTTTACTATTGCTCATATGCTTGTTTATCTTAAATTGATGCAGTGGTATGATGTCGTGTTTATAGTTTACATATTATATGTTATGTTTGTCCATCCCTGAGTAACTTTTTTGGGCAATGTCACTGTTACCATGCAGTTGATGGAATGGATGGAAGATAAATACATGAACATGTCCTATGGACAGCATGCATTACGTTTAGATTTAATATCTAAAGTAAAGGGAGTTAGGTTGGCCGAGGAGTACTTGAATGGTCTTCGTGAATCTGCAAAAAACAGGCTTACCTATGCGGCACTATTAAATGTTTATTGTATGGAAAAAATGGAAGACAAAGCAATGGAGTTATATGAGAAGATGAAGCAATTGAACTGCCATTTAAATACTTTGGTGTACAATCAGTTGATGAATTTATTCACAAAAAATGGTAAGCCGGAAAAGGTGCCCTCTCTTCTGCACGAAATGAAGCAGAACAACATTGAAAGGGACTGTTTTACCTACAATATATTGATTACCAGCTATGCTTCTCTTGGGAACATTGAAGCTGTGGATAGAGTTGTGCAAGATATAGAGGATGATGACACATCTCTGTTGCAGTGGCCTATCTTTGGTAATCTGGCTTCCATTTACCTTTCCGTTGGGCCTATTGAAAAAGCTGAATTGTGCATTAAAAGGCTTGAAGAAGTTATGAGCAAAAAGGATCGTTTAGCACATCATTTTCTCATTAGCTTATATGCACGTATGGGTAATACAATGGAAGTCAGTAGGGTGTGGAAGTCTCTGACAGAAAACATGAAGACCACCAACAAGAGTTATCTTGTCATTTTTCAGGCTCTTGATAAACTAGATGATTTCGATGCATTGAAGGATTGCTTTGAGAAATGGAATTCCAGTTTTGGGTCATACGATATTAGGTTAGTTAATGTCATGATCAGAGCTTTTCTCAAAAGAGATATGATTGAAGAAGCAGAATCCCTTCGGGATGGTGCTCCTAGCAAGGGAGCAAACTCCGATTCTCGCACATTTGATTTGTTCATTGAGTATTACTTGAGGAAAAAGGAAGTTTATTTAGCATTGAAGTGCTTTGAAGAAGCAGTGTCGACAGTACAACTGTGGAAGGCTAACCAAGCTATGCTGGATGCATTTTTCAAGCACTTTGAGGAGACGGAGGATGTGCACGGTGCTGAGGCATTCCAAAAGAACTTGGAGATAGTTCGACATCGAGATGCAGAGAAGCAGAGTCCCAGTTATTGTAGTACTGATTCAAACTCGGATGAGAGAGTGCTCTTAAAACCAGCAGATGGAAAAAATAAAAGTGCCATAAGCTCTATAATTGGAAATTTTCTGTAGTAAAACTTTCTTACCTCATGTACGTTACAATGGCTCATTGCTGGTTGTTTCTTTGTTGCCGACAAGGAGGAAACTTGTAAAGAGCACATCCTCTGTACGCAAGTATGTACCTTTAAAAGTAGATTGTAAGACTTGGGTACTTGGGTACTTGGGTTACAAATAAGATGAAGAAGATTCTAAGTCTAGCCTATGTCAAACTTATTATGTCACCTTAATGATTCTTGTGTTATCCTTTTTAAATTTCAAATATTGAAGTGTAAAAAAGTGTTATCATTAAAAAAAAAGGTTTGACAATATAACCTATCACACAAGGATTCTATTCTTAATTTAAATTAGATAAAAATATTATCATTGTTTCAGATAAGTATACAACTGATTTCAGACAAATCTTTAAACTCAAATTAAATCTTCATAAAACAAATAGATACATTGTTTCCATGGTGTCAAAATTTAAGTACTTGCACAAAAAAGGTCAAAACCTAACAACATAGAACAAGTACGGTCAATGAATGGATACCTATTAGTTATGCTTACGTCAATCAATCACTTAAGGAAGGTTTTCATCTTTGAAAAATTTAATTTTTTATTTTTTATCTATTCCAAAGATATTACAAAAAGTTATCAATGGTTATTACATTACAAATAAATATAGGAAATAAAGGTTCGCTTAAGATTACAATATCAATTTGGTTTTATGTCTATAATGAATTATTTAAAAAACGTAATTAAAAAGGTTGACAATGAAGTATCGGTTATTCTCATTGTGATCTATGTTTTGAAAACACTGATCACTTATTCATAGATTGCGTGAAATCTAATGAAGTTTGGTCTTTTCTAATAAATAATGACAACGTTTTCTTGCATAATGATTTTCTTTATTCTACTTTGTTATCCTCATTTAAATGTAAACTATCTTTTTCTAATTCAATTTTGTCATCATCCCTTGTTATTTTTATCTAGGTATGTTGGCTTGATAAAAATAATAAAAATTTTATTCAAAATATCTTCCTGGTATTCAATAATATCTTTTTCATTTGTTTTTATTAGAAACTTTAACTACAAGCTTGAAATGCAGATACGATGAAAAATGTTTAATTTGATTATGATATTCACGTTATAAAGACTTCAGATAATATTGATAACTTGAAAATAAAAATCACTAATATTAAACTTGTGGTCTGTATTTTTCATTGATTGAATGATAAAGTAAAAGGGAGTGCGTCAATTAATTTTGACATTTTTTTCCCTTCGTTGTCAAAGCTGTTATTTTTGTCTAGTTTTTGAGTGTAAATCTTTAAATTTTTTAGACCATACCTTTTTCTTATTTAGAATTACATAATTAATAATTATTCTTTTAATATAATCTACTTCATCCTATATAAGAAAAACAACAAATCAACCACGCTCAAATTTTTTTAGTTTTTTAATCTATTTATAGACTTAGAATATTTAAATAACGATAATTTTAATATTATAAAAAAATAAAAATAAAATTCAATATTCAAAAATTAAATTAAGCATCGGTTTCTGTTATCGTTGAGATGGTTTACGGTTCTCTCTCTTTTTCTTGCAAAGTATACAAATGAAGAATCAAATGTGCACGTCGAAAAGTTAGATAAAAACTTAATTTTTTGGCCATATAAATACCCTAATTTTCCATCCGCTTCCCCGTCCCGTTCCGTTCCGTGCGACAGCCCGACGCCCGCCGCTGCCTTCTCTCCCGCTCCCTTCGTGTCTCCCGTCTTCGTTTGCAGCCGTCTGCCCTTCGTCGCCTGCCCTCTTTTCGATCCTTCGGTGAGCCATAGTTACGATCCTTCGTTTGCCCTCTTTTCGATTTGTTGTACTATGTCGATCCTTCGTTTGCCTCATTTCGATTTTTTTAACTGTTTCGATCCTTCGTTTGCCCTGTTTTCGAGTTTTTTTTACCATGTCGAGCCTTCGTTTGCCCTCTTTTCGTTTTTTTACCGTTTCGATGCTTTGCACTTTTGTCGATTTTTTTTACTGTTTCGATCCTCTGCCTTCTTTTCGTCTCCCGTCGGTGATCCATTTTTATGCCATCGTTGGTCATTTTTTTTACCGTTTAGAGGTCATCGTGTGTTTGTTGGGTGCTGATATTAGGCCCTTGAAGTACAGGTTTTTGGGTTCATTAGCAACCTAATTTTTGGTGGTAATTTCTGCAGTATTGTGGTCCATTTGCAATTTTATTTTTCTGATTTTTGCAATGCTGACTTCAGAAATTTTTTATTCAGTTGTTTCGATGCCATTACAGATTTCTGTTGTTGAACTGCTGATGAGTTATCTGTATTTTTTTTCCTGCTATTGTTGAATGTTGATTGTAGTATTTTTTGGTTAAGATGGAGTTTTTTTCTGCCCTGTCCCCTGCTATATGATTGTAATTGCTTTAATTTATGCATTATTGTGGTTCATTTGCAATGTACTTTGCTGATTTCTGCAATGTTATTTTCAGTTGTTTCGATGTCATTACAGATTTTAGTTGCTTAACTGTTGATGAGTTATCTACATTTTTTTTCTGCCATTTTCGATTGTTGATTGTAGTACTTTTTGGTTAAGATGAAGTTTTTGCCTACCAATGTTGTTTTCATTTGTAGTATTTTTTTGTTATTATCTTGTTTGTTATTGTAACTTGTTATTTTTCTTAATACATGAATAGTCTTATTAAAAGAGTAGTTCAAATAACCAAAAATTTGGAGGAAGGAGCTGTAGAATGTCTATATATACTATACATAAAGGGAAAAAATGCAAAAATAAAATTGCAAATTTAGTTTTTTTAGAAAGGCATAGACAAATATTAATCTGAACATATCTTTTTTTGTAATAAAACAGTGTAATTTTCTAGTGTTTATGCTACATAATCTTTCTAATGGTTTATCTTAAACTTTTCTATAAATAGAAAAAAAGAGGAGTGCTTGTTTTGACACTATACCACTAACTTTAAAGAAAAATAATAATACATGCTACGTTGAAATTCTAATATATATTGAATTATAATCATCCTACCGATCATATAATAATATTTAAATTTAAAATATAAAAAAGTACATCGTGAAGAAATAATTACTGTTATTTCATAACCTCATTTTCTGTCATTCTTCCAGTTTCCTCAAGGTAAACCCTAGTCCCCATTCTTTCCTCCCACTGTTGTACCTCTTGAATCCGAGAAGCCAATGCCACCTCACTAATGGTGCATTGGTTTGTCCAAAAAGGTAGGCTTCAAAGCAATTTACTTTGCTTGATTTCGCCAGGCCTGGATCTTATCCTCTCCTTCATCCACTTCAGTTCGTTTAAACTGTTGTTTTCCAGCGTTTATGGTTTGTTTTCTACTTGTACGTGCTTCTGTGATTGTCAAGGGTTTAATCTTTGTGGTGTTGGCTTCTCACATTGTTTTTGCCTGTCTCTTTCTTTCTTTCTTTATTATTAGATATGTACTTCATTGTTTAGAACTTTCCTTCAGTGGTAAGAGAAATGGATGCGATATTTCCTTGCTTGTAGTTTTTCAATGGGTTCCTTATTGTTAATCATCGTCTGATTTTGTAGGCCATGTATCTGCAATATTACATCAACGAAAATGGAGACAAGGTGTACACCACCAAGGTAGCTCTTTCTCGATTGTAATGTCTTCTTCCCTTTTTTTGGATATGGTGCGGCTTCTAATCTTAACTTTTTGGTCTGATTATATACTTCACTTCATAAAGTTTCCTACTTAAACTCTTTGATTTTCTTGATATTTCCTTGCTTATTTTGTGGGTGATATACATGTTTTTGTAGTTTAGGAATTCCTTTCCCACCAAAAGGTCCGAAATAGACAACTAGAACTAGGTAGGCAGAAGGGAAAACTTTGGGGTGACGGTAATGGGCCACTCACACCATGGACCATTAAAAGTCTAGGAAAAAATTATGCATGAAGAATAATCTCAAGTTTGCAGAGTTGAACTTGAGTCCCCAAGGATTGTATGGCTTTGGATGACCAACTGGGTTATCCTAACCTTTTTTTTAGTTCTAATTAATTGTGTAAAGCATACACACACAGTGTGCTAATATATGCTACACATTTTTCATACAAAAAATTGTTTATAATTTTTAAACATTGTGGTCATTGCAAGTGGAATTGTGAATTATTTAAACCAATAGCTATCTTAAGAAGGCTTTTACAAGGCCTTCATGAAAATCTCACGTTCAATTTGTGTTTCCATTTTTTAAATTGCAAAAAATACAAGTGCAACAGCTATATATCAAAGAGAATGGCTACTTAAGTAATTGGTTAACCATAAGAAATTCAATTTGAGAGATTTAAATATATCGAAACTTTTGGATTTGTTAAGTGCCATTTCACTTGTCTGCTTTTCAATAATGGAGATTTATAGGTTTTATTTCAGGCAAGATAGTTTATTCAAGTTAGGTCCTTTACTTTATGTGGAGAACTTCTTGGGGCCTTAAAATCTCTATGCTAAAGAAAACACTAAGGGCTCGTTTGTTTATCCACTTTCAACTCTAGCTTCAACTTTAATGTCAAGAGTTGAAGTTGAAGATAATTTCGCAAATGTTGATAGAGTTGCATAGTAAATTATAAGATAAAAATTTATATATAAGAGTTTGTGTGATGATGATAATATGTAGGAGTTTATGTAGAGCTAGAGTTGGGGTTGAAGCTAGAGTTGAAAAATAAACGAGACCTAAACGTTAATAAACACAAAATCAATTGCATCTTAGGAAACCCCTTTTGTAACTTGATTACTTGTCTGTGATTGGTGTGTGTGAAATGTTGTTTGAGTGTGTTAAGGGCCTTTGTGCACGTGGGGGAGAAATACTTGTGGGTATTGGTCTTTCTGCTCCATTTTAAAGAAGTCCATCTTGCTTATCTTATGTATTTTTCCGTCCTTTTTTGATTGTCAAAATTTTTGGATAAAATGTTTCATAATTAGAACAAGGAATCTTCTTTGAGTTATTCAGAGAAGGCCTGGCAGTGTTCAGAAATTAGGAGTGAGCTAGAAAGGGAAAAGTCATAGGTCAAAGATGCATTTGGATTAAAATTGGAAAATTAGAACAAGTAATCATATGTGAGTTATCGAAGAAGGTCTAGCATTGTTCAAGACTTTGGAAAGCACTACACTTGGTGGAATGGAATCAGAGGTTCAAGGTGCATATGGATTATAATTGGAAAACTAGAACATGGGCTCTTTGGGTTTTTCAAAGAAAGTCTGGCGGTGTTCGGAACAAAAATCAGGAGAGGGCTACACTGGGGGAAGACAAAGTCTGATGTCCAAGGTTCATGAATTTGAATATCAAGTAAAGGCATTATGCGATTGATTGTTCGTGTCCTGTTTTGGGGCCAAATTCCTTTTCCCGTCGTCTAACATTCCACCTTTTCCACTCTTGTATGCTAGTGTTGTGGCTATTGTTTTCTTCTGGATGACTTCCTCTGTGAAGTTCATTATTTTTTTTGAAAGGAAGTATTAATCAGATAAGGTTCTTAGAACGCATGATATGCCCCACTCAAGGAAGACACACAAGGTACAAGTAACACTGAAATACTCTCCCACCTTTTAAACTAGAACCCTTACTGACTTCTCAAAAGTTTTAAGTTACAAGTTACAACTTATGAAAATTAAATAACCCCCTTGAAAATAATCTTGTTTCTAGCCAGCCATGTGCACCAGCAGATTGCATGGATGAACAGCAGAAATCTCTGTCTTGCATCTGTCAGTTTTTCCTTGATGAAACTCTGCCCCTTCCAAAATTTCACTGAAGGAATTAAAAGAAATGCCACTGTAAGCCACCTTAGTTGAATTCAAACCCCAGATCCACCTCACAAAGACATATTTGAAGAACAATTGATATGTCATCTTGCAAAAAATGCACAGCTCAACTCTGGGTCACTGCTACATTTGCTGTGCCTAAACTTAGTCACCAGTCTGTCACGGGTTAGAATCAGCATAAATTATCTGATCTTCAAGGGAGACCTACACTTTCTGATGAGGTTTAGAGGCTGGCATGGTGGATCATCTGTGCCACAGAGTAAGCGGTGAAAGTTTAACACCATGAATTCACCTGGCCCCTGCCGGTTCCAAAATATTGTCTTGGGAGAAACTAACCCTGCCAACACTGCCCAGGTTATGCAGGAGAGCCTTGAGTTCTTCCACATTCTGGTCTTTTAAATTTCGTCCAACTCTCTGACGTTGATGTATGATCTCACTTTCAAGCGCGCATTTGGATTTCCATAAATTTTTTGTGTGGTCTTTTGTGTGCATTGCTTTTACAATCACCTCTATAAACACAATTAATTGCGTTATGATGCGTGAGTTCCATGTGTATTACTGATCTTATTTTTTCCCCTACAGAAAGAGTCACCTGTTGGAGCAGCAACACAATCAGCTCATCCAGGTTTCCTTCTTTTCATCTTGTATTTACATTGAACCAGTTCTGAATGGACTCGTAGGAAAATGGCAGTTACTTTCTTACCATTCATTTTTGGTCTTCTTCTTTTTATGCACTGTGTTAGCCTTTTGGCCCAAAATAAGTTATTGAATCAAGCTTCCTGTGATGTTTGTATAGGTTAGAGTCATAAATTATAATTGCCAATGACATCATATATATCCTCTCCCTTTACCTTGATGTTTTGAAAATTTTTCCATGTTTTTTTTATGTTTATCTGTTTGGAGACATAGGAGGCTTATTGTGCATCCTGTTTGGAACTTAGCTATTCTTAGATTGTTAACATGCCACTTTCTGTGTTTATAAGATTTTCTGGAGTGGTTTATTGGATTTGGATTTAGGAAATAATTGGAAATCTTAGTAACAATTGTACATTTTTCAGAGATTTTTAAAGATGAAATTCTGCATTATTAGTTGATATGTTTATTTATTGTTGTTTTAACTCAGCGTTTCCATATTTGACATTGATATTCTGATGTTCTTATTTAGAACGACTTTTCCTTCAAGTGGAAACTTTTATATCTACGTTTTTTCCTTTTGTTTTTGTTGTGTAGGTGGTTATTTGGAATTTGGTTTTTGAATTCAAACTGTAATTCCTTTTTACGTTCCTGATCCTTTATTCCCTTCATCCTTCTTTAGTTACATTAGATGAGTTGCTGGCATACAAATTTCAAAGGACAGGATGCTTAGATCTGTAGTGTGATACAACAATTCTGATGTCTTTTGGTTTGATTGTAGCTGTTAATTTCAATGTTTTAAAACTGGAAAATGGACATTGTATGACTTTGAAATTTGAAATTTTTGTTGTAATGGAGAAGGGGATAAATGGGTGTTTTTTACATGGTACAAGTAAAAAATCAATAGCTGAAAATATATAAATACAAATATACAAGCATGAAAATCGTCAAAATAATTGTATAAAATAAATTATAATGCAATGAACTGAAATACAACTTCAAAAACATGTTTTTATCATGTGTAATTGTCACTCAAAAATAAATACTTGAACCGAAAACAAAAAATATATAAAAAGCACAATTAAAGTTATAAACAACAAAATAATGAAATGTTATAAATAAAATCCATTCAAAAGATGAATCCCAAAACTTAAAAAAGGCATTTTCTTGAAAGGAAAATGGGACAACAAAAAGGATATTTGAAAAAGACATTTAAAAGGAAAAAATGAAAATTGATGTTTTCTTTATAGAAGTGGTCATTTAGGATTCATTTGTGCATGTCGAAAATCTAAAAAATAGAAATTTAAGAAATAGAAAAAGAAAGGAAAAGGAAAATTTTTTAGGACTATTTGTGAATATTGTGGAAATTTTGAAAAATTAATTTTAAAAATCTATAAATATTTCATATTCTAACATTTTAAACATAATTTTACATTTTCGTGTAATCACAAATTTAACGATAGTCGGAAGAGATTGAGCAAAGCATATGAAGTTAAGGTAATGTATTGTAATGAAATTTTCATGAATTACAAGAATTTTTTAGACTCAGGTAAGATATAGCAGAGAAATCTATACTTATAGAAAAATATACATTTTTTTCACATTTTTCAGAATGCACAAATAACTGTAAATTCAAAAAAAATTTCATAATTTTTCTTTTCCAAAATTTATAAGAGATACAAACCCTCCCTTAAATGGAAACAACCTTTTTTTAAAATTGTTTTCTCATTTCTTCGAAGAACAAAATGGATTGGGATGAAAAACATTTGAGTTTTAAACAGCACTTAAGCAGGTTTCCCCCTTTTTCTTTACAACAATGGGTGGTTACTTTTTATCTGCTTTGAAGTTTTTTTCGTACATCCTTGTTATTTGCAACCCTGAAGTGTGCCTTCGGCCGTATCTACAAAGATTGCACATTTTAGTTGTATCACTGGTTCTGCCCACTTTATCATCTGCCTCCATAGATGACGTATTTATCTGCTAGTATCTTATCGTCGTTGTTATGTGCAACCTGAAGCATGCCTACCGCTCTATTGCATACAATGAATGCACGTTTCATTTGTATTACCCTGAAGCGTGACTATAACTCGATATAATTATATGGTAATGCCCTGTTTTTAACGAGATCCATCTAACATGATAAATGTAATTCACTAAAGATGATTGTCTTTTATTTGTCGTGGATGCAGCTCGTTTTTCTCCCGATGATAAGTACTCCAGGCAACGAGTTATGTTGAAGAAGCGATTTGGATTACTCCCAACGCAAAGGCAGCCTCATAAATACTGAATAGTTGCGGAGGCAGGCCACGATATGTGCAAATCGCTAGTTTGACATCAAGTCGCTATTTAATGTGCTTCCTGGTATTTTGTTTACTAGCTTCTTCTTGACATTGGGGGTACCGTGACATGTAAAAAACATTGGGTGCTTTGCAGTTGCAAATTATCTGAACTTACCTAATTAAGGAGGGAAGCAAACTGGCAATTTTGTTTAAGACCGTAGTCTTACCACATGTTTAGCACTATCGGATAATGTTTTTATTCATATCATACATTTTTTTAAAATAAAATACAATAATATAGATTCCAATCATTGTGGGAAGTAAGCGTGAATTTCGTACATTCAATTAAGCTCAATGTAAAATAAAAGAGTAATCATTTTTAAGTATAAATTTATTACTTCATTTGAATATCGTAAATAAGCATGATTTGGTAATTAGTGATCTCATAATCTAAATTAAATGTTCTTACGTTTTTTTTGTGTCTATGAAATTTATAAAAATTAAATTAAAATAAATCTAATTTTCATGTGCTTACTTTTCATTTTAAGATAAAAATATAATTTAGATTCATAAAAAATAAATTTTCATTTATTAGTACACAAACCCATTTAAGTTTTTAAGTATGAATATGCAATTAAGGTAGATAATGCTTTTGTTTATAACCACACAGGAAGTAGCTTGTACGTGGACTTTGATGGGTAGTAATTTTCAACAAATTATTGTAAGAATTTCAACCCTTGGGAGTTTTTTTTTTGAGATTAGGTTTTTATGTATTAATTTAATTAAAACGGTACACAATTAAAAGTTGTTAGAATCTTTCGACAAATCATAGAAATTGGAAGAGCAATTAGGGTAGGAGTTTTATTTTAGAGGTAACAACAGAATAACAAGAAAAGGAATTGAGAGGGTATAAAGATCTTTGACTTCTCGAAGAATCAAAAGGAACCGAACTAGATGGTTCGTGGCGCAATTTCTTCTTGGAAATCTAGCACTGAGAAAAGTTAGAGTTGGATTTCCTTTATGTATTATTTTTTGTTCAAGAAGTAAGAGTAATAATAGTGATTTTATAGATCTTGGAGAGGGAAGATTTGCTTCTGGATTTCCAAGAAAGAAAAGAAGATTTAAGGAAAATTTTACCACGATTCCAAAAGAAAGTCAGGATGGAACCTAAAAAATTGCGGTGAGATGAAAGAGATCCTTTGAAAAAAAACCTGAGACAAGAGAAAGTAGCAAGAGAAGAAGCAATAGAGAGATTAGAGGAGAAAGTGGAGTTACCGCACAAATCGCT
>JAMKPZ010016101.1:0-12843 GCA_024699675.1 Amphibolis antarctica
AGATCCCACAACCAGACTCTCCTCTAGTGTGTGACCTCGCCCGAGGCATATACGATTATGCAGGAAATCCATGAAGGTGTCTGCGGATCCCACATGAATGGGATCCTCTTGGCAAAAAAGATCATGCTTCAAGGCTACTACTGGAGCACAATCGAAGCGGACTGCACCACGTACATTCGTCACTGTCACCAATGCCAGGTACATGGAAACCTCATCCACGCGCCCCCCAAGGAACTATACAACATGGCTTCTCCTTGGCCATTCTCCATGTGGACCTTGGATGTGGTAGGCGAGATCAAGCCAACAGCCACCAATGGACATCGGTATGTACTGGTGGCCATCGATTACTTCACCAGGTGGGTGGAAGCAGCCTCCTACAAGACAGTCACGGCAGCCACCACCCAAAGGTTCTTACGCAACAACATTATCACCCGATATGGCGTACCTTTCGAGGTAATAACCGATAATGGCACCAACTTCACAGCCAAGCAGGTCACAAGTTACCTCGAACAATGCCATGTCCGTCACCTAAGGGCATCCCCCTATAGGCCACAGATGAACGGAGCGGTCGAAGCAGCTAACAAGACTCTAGTCCGAATCCTCAAAAAGATGGTCCAAACACACAAAGATTAGCACGACCACATCCCTTACGCACTCTGGGCCTACCGGACATCCCTACGGACCGCTAGCAGAGCAACGCCATACTCACTGGTATACGGGTCTGAAGCAATGTTGCCAGTGGAAGTAGAACTACCATCCCTTCGCATCCTCAAAGAAGCAGTGGACTCTGATGATCAGTGGTCAAAATCATGCCTACTGCAATTGAATCTCCTTGACGAAAGAAGGTTAAGGGCGTTGAACCACGCCCAGACTTATCAAAGAAAAATGGCAAGGGCTTACAACAAGAAGGTACGACCCCAACTCCTTGAACCCAGTAATCTAGTCCTTCGTTCCATTTTTCCGACAGGTTCAGCAAGAAAATTCTCCCCGAATAGGAGGGGCCCATACATCATCACCAAGATCCTCAGCAGGGGAATCGCGTAACTTCTTGATGAAGCCACCCAACAGGAGTTCGGCCTAGTCAATCTGTCGTAGCTGAAGAAGTTCTACCAATGAAAGACAAGTTCGACCAAGGGCCACATGGCTGCCGCCTCTAGAGAACCAGCTGCCGCCTCCCTAGACCGGCCCCCTTCAAGACCCAGAAAAACAGGTTGGACGGGGGAACCACGTGGTTGCCGCCTCCAGAGAACCGGCTACCGCCTCCCTAGACCGACCCCCTTCAAGACCTAGAAAAATGGGTTGGACGGGGGAACCACGTGGCTGCCGCCTCTAGAGAATCGGCTGCTGCCTCCCTAGATCGGCCCCCTTCAAGACCCAAAAAAATGGGTTGGACGGGGGAACCACGCGGCTGCCACCTCCAGAGAACCGGCTGCCGCCTCCCTAGACCGGCCCCCTTTAAGACCCAGAAAAATGGGTTGGACGAGGGAACAACGCGGCAGCCACCTCCAAAGAACCGGCTGCCGCCTCCTTAGACCGGCCCCCTTCAAGACCCAGAAAAATGGGTTGGATGGGGGAACCACGCGGTTGCCACCTCCAAAGAACCGGCTGCCACCTCCCTAGATCGGCCCCCTTCAAGACCCAGAAAAATGGGTTGGACGGGGGAACCACGCGGCTGCCGCCTCTAGAGAACCAGCTGCCGCCTCCCTAGACCGGCCCCCTTAAGACCCAGAAAAATGGGTTGGACAGGAGAACCACGCAGCTGCCGCCTCCAGAGAACCGGCTACCACCTCCGTGGATTGGTCCCCCAGGGCACAGAACAACCAACCCCTTCTGGGGGGTTTTGTCTGGTCGCCGGCACTACCGAACCGATTTTCGGTAGTTTCAACCGTAAACCCGCCATCTCCTCCAAAAGAAGTGCACCTCGGGGCAGAGCTACGGGCATTCTGCCCCTCCATCCCACTTTATGCACTCGGCAGCTGCCATTGGCGAAACCCAATGGGCCATGTACCCTCTCTTTCATCCGGCTATCACCTGGAAGCCCATGGGTTTCCGTCGGCCCCGTCGACAGATGAACCGAGGTACAAAGAATTGAAAGGTGTTTGTGTGAGCGCATCACCACGTGCGGTTGATGGCTCATTGGATGGAGTCGCCACCTTATTTTTGGGTAGAAAACAAGGAAAACTGGATGGGAAAGTGTCCTTCCACCATCGAAACGATAAAACCACGGGATTCACGTAAACTCGTGTAACATGAGAGAACTAGATACAGGGCTCAGGGTACTGTTGGGGAAGGTGTTAGGCACCCCCAGACAGCCCGGGCATTCCGGGCCTCTCTCCGGCTCTAAAACGGAAAATATGATAGTCAATCCGGCCACGTACGGCCTCACCTTGGAAGACTTTTCAGGGTGTTTAGAGGGATAACCACATCCCTTCCGGTGAAAACAAACGAGAATCAAGTAAACAGATGGGAATTGAACAAAACGAGGATCCATATTGGATCCGGTGGTGAATAGGGGAGAAAAGGATGGGTTTTTGGGGAGCCGGCAGCCAGCTACTTGTATCGGTTGACTCACGGCTGGTCGGCTGCCTTCCCCACCCATTTGCGCAGCCATGGGGTCTTTGGGAAACGGGGGCCGGTTACTTGAACCGGCCAGTCGACGGCTTGCCGGCTGTTTCACCCTTTCATACGTACCCATGCAGATTTTGGGAAACGGGGGCCGATTCCTTGAACCAGCCAACCGACAGCTTGCCAGCTGTTTCCCCCTTTCTTTTGCACCCATGGGGGTTTTGGGGAAGTGGCAGCTGGTTCCTTGAACCAGCCTACCAACGGCTAGCCGGCTGCTTCCCCCATCCCTTTGCATCAATAGGGTTTTGGGGGAAATGGGAGCCGATTCCTTGAACCGGCCAGCCGACGGCTTGCCGGCTGTTTCCCCCTTTCTTTTGCACCCATGGGGGTTTTGGGGAAGTGGTGGCCGGTTCCTTGACCGGCCTGCCGGCGGCTAGCCGGCTGCTTCCCCCCTTCATACACACCCATGGGGATTTTGGGGAAACGAGGGTCAGTTCCTTGAACCGGCCAGCCAGTGGCTTTCTAGCTATTTCCCCCTTTCTTTTGCACTCATGGGGGTTTTGGGGAAGTGGCGGCTAGCCGGCTACTCCCCCCCTTCATACGCACCCATGGGGATTTTGGGGAAACGGGGGCCGGTTCCTTGAACCGACCAGCCGACGGCTTGCCGGCTGTTTACCCCTTTCTTTTGCACCCATGGGGGTTTTGGGGAAGCGGCGGCTAGCCGGCTGCTCCCCCCCCCTTCATACGCACTCATGGGAATTTTGGGGAAACAGGGGCCAGTTCCTTGAACCGGCCAGCCGGTGGCTAGCTGGCTGCTCCACCCCTTTCATACGCACCCATGGGGATTTTGGGGAAATGGGGGCGGTTCCTTGAATCGGCCAGCCAACGGCTTGCCGGCTGTTTCCCCCTTCCATGTGCACCCAAGCGGATTTTGGGGAAGAGGTAGCTGGCTCCTTGAACCGGCCTGCCGGCGGCTAGCCGGCTGCTTCCCCCATCCCTTTGCACCCATGGGTGTTTTGGGGAAGCGACAGCCGGCGGCTTATGTTTTTTCAAAAAAAAAAATGGAAACTGTCGGATTGTACGTTTCGTACACCCGAACGGCCTCCACCGGCTTCCTTGCCGGCGGCGTCATCCCGGGAATCTTTCCGGGGCATCGAGAGGGTAGACTTATGCCTCTCGGGAAAGAAACAAGCACCGTCGGGTTGTACGTGTTTGTACACCCGAATGGCCACTGCCGGCTTCCTTGCAGATGGCGTCATCTTGGGAATTTTCCTGGGATCCCGAGAATGACATGTGCGGATTGGATAAAAACTTGTAAAGTTTGTTGGGAAGCTTTTGAGTTTCCACGTAAAAAGACCCGACAGAAGGGTCACACATAAACTGAGCACGACCGGGCCGGGTGGATTAACCAGGCCAGGAGGGCGGCCCTCGGTACCTTCGGACATGTTTCCGAAGGAATGATACCCGGGTCCGTCCCCCGGCCGTCCCCTTGCACAAGGAAGGCGTTATGCGGTCGGGGCTCGATAAAAAGTAGTAAAAAGCATACGTAAAACGGCGTGGGTGGAAGGGCCTACCTGTAGGGGGCATCGTCGTCAACGGAGATTGGAAGTCCTCGCTCTGGCACGGCGAAAAGGCGTCGGGGCCCCGACGAAAAGGCATCGTCGAGGATCCAAAGTCCTCACTCCTGAAATTCAAGCCTCTCCTTCCCGAAATTTTTAGCATCTCCTTCCCCAGAAATCCAAGCCCTCTCTCTCAGAAAATCTAGCCTCCTGAGTGGTGTAGGGGGCCGCCCTTTTTATAAGGGGTTGCCTTCCTTCTTTGGGGGCACCCAAAGATGGAAGGCGGCGTGATTCCGGCTTGATTACGTGGTCCGCGTAATTGGCGGATTTGCGAGATTTACGTGGTTAAATCTCGTCGTATTTTCCTAATTGACTCAACTTGCCTTCTTGGGTAGCCAACCAGTAGCCGCTACGTGGCAGGCGGAAGCCGGCTGTTCCCCCGGTCATTTTCACCAAATGTGGGTTTTTGGGGATCCGGGTGTCGCTTCCTTGAAGCGGCTTGCCGGTGGCAAGCCGGCTCCATCCCCCTAACTTTTTACCAAATATGGGTTTTAAGGGTCCGGGTGCCGCTTCCTTGAAGCGGCTTGGAGCCGGCTCCATCCCCCTAACTTTTTACCAAATGTGGATTTTTGGGGTCTGGGTGCCGCTTCCTTGAAGTGGCTTGCTAGCGACAAGCCGGGTCCATCCCCCTAACTTTTTACCAAATATGGGTTTTTGGGGTCCAGGTGCTGCTTCCTTGAAGCGACTTGCCGGCGGCAAGCCGACTCCATCCCCCTAACTTTTTACCAGATGTGGACTTTTGGGGTCCGGGTGCCGCTTCCTTGAAGCAGCAAGCCAGCTCCATCCCCCTAACTTTTTACCAAATGTGGGTGTTTTGGGGTCCGGGTGCCGCTTCCTTGAAGCGGCTTGCCGGTGGCAAGCCGGCTCCACCCCCCCCCCTTTTAAGCATGGGGTCAACAGAATGCCCCTTCCTAGGCGAGGTTGTATGACTTTAGATGAAGGAAACCGACATCCTAGGGTTGAATGACCCTCCATGCGTAGACGGTAGGTTCTGCGAGATTTCACGCTTTCGTGAATTATCTATTGTGGGTCGGACAATAGAATTGGGCTTACACCCTCGATCACTTGACCAGGGGATGCCATATTGCTAGCCGGTTGCTTACGCGGCCGCCACCTTGTGGGTGTCGGTGACCGGGTAACAAGGTGGAAAGTGTTCGTGTGTCGTGCCCGAAGGTTGGGCTGTATCTCTCCACGTCTTATGTCTTGGACGGCTGACCATGTGGCAACCACCTTGTGGGAGCCGGCCACCGGTATGTGATGTGAAGGCTTCACGTGTTTCTTTTCTAAAAGTAGTTGTGAATTATCACATCATGCCTTTTGTGACATTACTTTTCGTCTGGTTGGTTACGTGGCTCCCGCCTCGTGGGAGGCGGCAACCGGCTGAGGATGTGGTATGTTGCTTTTTCAAAAGCTGCCACTGTCATAGCGGTCATGTCGTACCTTTACGATTTTACTTTCGAGCTGGCTATTCACGCGGTTGCCGCCTAGCAGGAGGCGGCAACCGACTGGTGATATATTTGAAAAAGCTGCAACAGACACAGTGAATGGTCACGTCGTTACTTTGTGATTTTACCTTCGAGCCAGCTGTTCACACGGTTGATTTTTGTGCAACCGGTTTTTGAACCGATTGCTGCTTCCAAACATGCGGAATCTGGGTAACCCATTTTCCTATAAATAGAGGGGAGGTCGTTGGAGATTTTCCCATCCCTCCCTCTCGTTTTCACTTCTCCCTTGAGCTTTCGTTTGGATTTCCTTCCATCTCTCCTTAATTTCTCCCCTTGAGTTTTAATCACCATGCCTCGCACAAAAAATGTTACGGGGCATGTCCGACAATCCGCTTCTGGGTCTGCGCGATGATGGTTCGATCTTCTTCTGGTGACTTTGAGGAACATGCCGGCGGGGAGCTCAACTGTCCAAACCGGGCCGAATCGGCCCGCTTGGCCGTTTTCTTTGAATTAACTAGTAATGGCTGCGACGCTACTTCAGCCGAGGCCATGTCTCACTGGTGGTTGGGAGAACAGCGATGGAGCTCTGGTGCTTCTAGCTCACGTGTGCCAATGGAAGGCAAGGCTTCTGCGGAGACTCCCCTTCAAAGCTCATGGCGCCGAACGTGTCGCAAGGCCACCGTGGACTGGCAACAGCATCTCGCCAGAACTCCATCAGGGCCGTTCGAGATTCCTGATGATGTGGTGTCGAAGGCGGGATCGGTCCAGCTGGTGCTCCCTTGGTATCGAACTCCGACGGGTTCCGAGGAGGAGGCGGTTGACGACGTGGCTCCCCCAAAAACTGATCAGGATTTGGCGTACCCCATCGACGGCCACTTGGCCATCAAGACGGCGCTACATGGGAGGCCGGCCAAGTTCGACCGATTGCCGAAGGTGGAGTAGCTGTTTGCCAAGCAAGGCTTGCTTCCTTTCATCCAGGACTTCCACCGAGTCGAGACTGTCCCCGGCTTGGTGGCCAAGATGTACTCCAACCTATCAGAGGTGGAGTCGCGACTTTATCTGAGCCTTCAGTCGGGACCGATAGAATTCTCTGACGCGCTTCTGTTTGAGGTGATGGGACTCCGCTTCACCGGTATGGACATTTTCTCCCCCTTGTCGAACCTTCCTTGGAGCATCAGCGACATCAATGTGGCAGTTGCCGTGGATGCCGATTTTGACCAACGGATCGTTAAGGCTCAGGACCTGAACCCGGTCGCCCACCTCATCTCCTTTGTCCTTAACAACACAATCCTCCCGAAAGGGGGGCATTGGGACGAAGTTAGCATGGCGACTTACCTCGCGACTTTCACGGTGGTAACGGGTTGCCAGGTGAACTGGGCGGCGGCGGTCCGGCGCCAGATGCGTGGCGTGATTCTCCCATTCTGGCGGCCTCCCAGCCAGTTGCTCTTTGGGGAGGTGATGGTGGAGCTGGCCCACTTCCTCCGCATCTCAACTGGAGGCCGATAGAGGGTTCTGTCCAAACCTGGCCCATTACATCAGTCGACTTGGGTCGGTATGAGAGGCTCGCCTCCAAGCGGTCCAGCTCATCATCTGGCGGGCGGTCAACTGGGCGCCGTCCTCCTGCTCCTGCTTCTGCTTCACGGTCTACCGGTGGAGCTTCTCAAAACCCAAATTACTCCAAGGATTTGCGTGCATCGCTGGACCGTCTCTATGCTCGGGATGAAGTGATCATCCGACTATTGAGCAGAGAAGATTGGTTGATCCAGCTAGTCGACCGGATAGAGCGGCGGGAGCAGGCTCGTGACCTACGGAGACGAGAGCACCAGAGAACTAACCCTCGAAGATTTGAGCCATGGAGGTTCGAACCCTTAGAGTCTTCTGAGGAGTAGTCTATTTGTACCCCGCCCTTTGTAAATCATGAATAATATCTTGACTTTAATGGAAACTTCTCCATAACTTTCTTCTCGAGTGTTCTTCTGAGTTTGTGGGCGAGATTTGGAGTAACGACTCCAAGACCACGTTTGTGCCATGATGGGAATTTTGGGGGAAGCCGGTAGTCGGGTTATCTTACCGGCTTGCCAGACCGGCGGCTGGTCGACTTCCTTCCCGACTTATTTGTGCAGCCATGGGGTTTTGGGGAAACAGCGGCCGGTTGCTTGAACCAGCTAGCCAGCGGCTTGCCGGCTATTTCCCCCTTCCATGTGCAGCCATGCGCGTTTTGGGGAAACGGGGGGCCGGTTCTTTGAACCGCCCAGCCAGCGGCTTGCCGGCTGTTTCCCCCTTCCATGCGTGTCCATGCGCATTTTTGGGGAAACGGGGGGCCGGTTCCATGAACCGGCCAGCCGGCGGCTTGCTGGCTATTTCCCCCTTTCATGTCTACCCATGGGGGTCTTGGGGATACGGGAGCCGGTTCCTTGAACCGGCCAGCCGGCGGCTTGCCGGTTGTTTCCCCCTTCCATGTGCACCCATGGGTTGTTTTGGGGAAACGAGGGTCGGTTCCTTGAACCGGCCAGCCGGCGGCTTGCCGGCTATTTCCCCCTTTCGTGTGCACCCATGGGGGTCTTGGGGAAACGGGGGCCAGTTCCTTGAACCGTCCAGCCGGTGACTTGCTGACTGTTTCACCCTTCCATGTGCACCCATGGGGGGTTTTGGGGAAACGGGGGCCGATTCCTTGAACCGGCTAGCCGGCGGCTTGCCGGCTGTTTCCCCTTTCGTGTGCGCCCATGGGGGGTTTTGGGGAAATGGGGGCCGGTTCCTTGAACTGGCCAGCCGGTGGCTTGCCGGCTGTTTCCCCCTTCCATGTGCAACCATGGGGGTTTTGGGGAAGCGGCGGCCGGCTCCTTGAACCGACCTACTGGCGGCTAGCCGACTGCTTCCCCCTTCCATGTGCACCCATGGGGATTTTGTGGAAATGGGGTCCGGTTCCTTGAACCGGCCAGCCAGCGGCTTGCCGACTATTTACCCCTTTCATGTGCACCCTTGGGGGGGTTTTGGGGAAACGGGGGCCGGTTCCTTGAACCGGCCAACCGGCGGCTTGCTGGCTGTTTCCCCCTTCCATGTGCACCCATGTGGGTTTTGGGGAAGCGGCGGCCAGCTCCTTGAACCAGCCAGCCGGCGGCTTGCTGGCTGTTTCCCCCTTTCATGTGCACCCGTGGGGTTTTTGGGGAAACAGGGGCCGGTTCCTTGAACCGGCCAGTCGGTGGCTTGCCGGCTGTTTCCCCTTTCCATGTGCACCCATGGGGATTTTGAGGGTGCTACCAACCGGGTTTCCTTACCAGTTTGCTGGTGGCAGGCCAATTACACACCCGACCCATACGTCTAAGTATGGTTTTACTAGGCAACCAGCTAATTTTTTTCGTGCATCGTCTCGTCTTGCGCAGGTAGGCGTCCAACGGTCCGAGCTGGCATGCATGGGTGAGCTTTCCTCCCCTTCGCCTGGGTCCGAATAGCACTTCTTGAGTCAGATGCACCGCCTACTGCTGCAAACTGTTCTCACTACTGGCTGTGGATGCGGCTATTGGGTATGTCAGAGGTGGCAGCTGATTGTAGGCCGGTTGGACAGTGAGGTGTGTAAGTATTCTGGTGACAGGCTGCGGATGGGGGCCGAGTCATTTTCTGGTTTTGGTCATTTCTTCTGATGAATGATGAGCTGGTCATTCCATGGTTCTGTCTGGGGGTATGCTGTTGGACCTGCTCATTATGTGTGCTTCATGCGTGTGTGATGTGTAAGTCATACAAGGGAATTCACCGAGGAAAGGAGCGTACCTGTCCGGACTTGATCTCTTGATCAATCGGTGGAGAGTCGGACGGAGACTTCGGTCACCGGCTTGTCTGAAGGCGGCGACCATGTGGAGTCTCGCTTGTGCGCGTTCTTCACGGTCATGGGGGAATTGACTTCTTAGTTGGCTAGTGGGAAATTGGTCTAAGAAGTCGGTGGCCGGCCTGTCTGGAGGCGGCAGCTGCGTGGATCCTTTATCAAGTTGATCTGCTGTGACCGTCGAGAGCTAGCCCATTGGGTTTCACCTATGGCAGCTGCCGAGTGCGTAAAGTGGGATGGAGGGGCAAAATGCCCCTAGCTCTACCCCGAGGTGCACTTCTTTTGGAGGAGATGGCAGGTTTACGGTTGAAACTGCCAGAAATCAGTTCGGTAGTGCCGGCGACCAGACAAAACCCCCCAGAAGGGGTTGGTTGTTCTGTGCCCTGGGGGATCGATCCGAGGAGGCGGTAGCCAGTTCTCTGGAGGCGGCAGCCGCGTGGTTCCCCCGTCCAACCCATTTTTCTAGGTCTTGAAGGGGGCTGGTCTAGGGAGGCGGCAGCCGGTTCTTTGGAGGTGGCAGCCGCGTGGTTCCCCCATCCAACCCATTTTTCTGGGTCTTGAAGGGGGCCGATCTAGGGAGGTGGCAGCCGATTCTTTGGAGGTGGCAGCCGCGTGGTTCCCCCGTCCAACCTATTTTTCTGGGTCTTGAAGGGGGCCTATCTAGGGAGGCGGCAGCCGGTTCTGTGGAGGCGACAGCCGGTTCTGTGGAGGCGGCAGCCGCGTGGTTCCCCCGTCCAACCCATTTTTCTTGGTCTTGAAGGGGGCCAGTCTAGGGAGGCAGCAGCCGGCTCTCTGGAGGCGATAGCTACGTGGCCCTTGGTCGAACTTGTCTTTCATTGGTAGAACTTCTTCAGCTGCGACAAATTGACGAGGCCGAACTCCTATTGGGTGGCTTCATCAAAAAGGTACGCGGCTCCCCTGCTGAGGATCTTGGTGATGATGTGTGGGCCCCTCTAGTTCAGGGAGAATTTTCCCGCTGAACCTGTTGGAAAAATGGAACGAAGGACTAGATTACCAGGTTCATGGAGTCGGGGTCATACCTTCTTGTTGTAAGCCCTTGCCATTTTTCTTTGATAAGTCTGGGCGTGGTTCAACGCCCTTAACCTTCTTTCGTCAAGGAGATTTAATTGCAGTAGGCGTGATTCTGACCACTAATCATCAGAGTCTACTGCTTCTTTGAGGATGCGAAGGGATGGTAGTTCTACTTCCACTGGCAACACTGCTTCAGACCTGTATACCAGGGAGTATGGCGTTGCTCTGTTAGCGGTCCGTAGGGATGTCTGGTAGGCCCAGAGTGTGTAAGGGAGGTGGTCGTGCCAATCTTTGTGTGTTTGGACCATTTTTTTGAGGATTCGGACCAGTGTCTTGTTAGCTGCTTCGACCGCCCCGTTCATCTGTGGCCTGTAGGGGGATGACCTTAGGTGACGGACATGGCATTGTTTGAGGTAGCTTGTGACCTGCTTGGCTGTGAAGTTGGTGCCGTTATCGGTTACTACCTCGAAGGGTACACCATACTGGGTGATAATGTTGTTGCGCAAGAACCTTTGGGTGGCGACTGTCGTGACTGTCTTGTAGGAGGCTGCTTCCACCCACCTGGTGAAGTAATCGATGGCCACCAGTATGTACCGATGTCCATTGGTGGCTGTTGGCTTGATCTCGCCTACCACATCCAAGGCCCACATGGAGAATGGCCAAGGAGAGGCCATGTTGTATAGTTCCTTGGGGGGCGCGTGATGAGGTTTCCATGTACCTGGCATTGGTGATAGCGACGAACATTCGTGGTGCAATCCACTTCGATTGTGCTCCAGCAGTAGCCTTGAAGCATGATCTTTTTCGCCAAGAGTATCCCGTTCATGTGGGATCTGCAGACACCTTCATGGATTTCCTGCATAATCGTATATGCCTCGGGCGAGGTCACACACCGGAGGAGAGTCTGGTTGTGGGATCTTTTGTAAAGTCATCCCCCGCTGAAGACGTAGCTGGCTGCCAGTCTTGACAACGTACATCTATCTTGGGTGGTGGCCTCCGGGGGGAACTCTCCGGTCTCCAAGAAGGTTTGTATATCTGAATACCATGGGTGGTCCTCTTGCTATGAGTTTCTTAGGTTATGGTCTGGGGACCTATAATCTATGTTGTTTGGCTCGTCAGCCGAAGTTAATTTTCTGCGTTGGTTGGCAGTCTGCTGGTCTCGAGGGCGGCTGGCTAGAGGCAAAGTTGTGGGTCTGGCGTCGGCCTGTCTGGGGACTTCTATAAGGCAGTAGACGTCTTCGCTATAGGCCGGTTGGTGAAGTGTTGTGACTTCTATGGCAATGTTCTGCCCTTCAGTGACCGCTACCCATGAGGCTAAGACAGCCAGGGCATCTGCGTATGGGTTATGCTTGCAGCTGATGTGTTGGAAATGGACGAACCGGAAGTTGCTTGCTAACTACAGTACGAGTTCTTGGTACGGATGGAGCTTGGGGTCTCGGGTTTTCCACCTGTTGAGGGTTTGAGAAATTACCAGCATGGCGTCACCGAATACTTGCAGATGTGTGATCCGGAGTTCCAGCGCAAGTCGTAGCCCCATGATACAAGCCTCGTATTCTGCCTCATTGTGTGAGCATGTGAAGAGAAGTCGCTTGGCTACGGGCAGCATTCTTCCTTGGGGATCCACTAAGATGACCCCTACCCCGCGACCTCTAGTGTTGACTGCTCCGTCGAAGTACAAGGTATGGGGTTTTGGTTGATTAGGATCTAGTTGATCCAGATCTGACTGGTCTGGATTCAGCTCGTTGATGGTGAAGATCGGCTCGTCTGGGAAGGAATCTTCTAGTGGTTGGTAATCTGGTAAGGGATGATGTGCCAGCTGGTCGGCCATGGCTTGAGCCTTCATGGACTTCTGGGATACATACCGGATGTCGAACTCTGCAAGGAGCATTTGCCATTTTATGCACCTGCCTACCAAGGCTGGTTGGTCGAAGAGGTAGCGCAGGGTATCTAGGCGGCTGAGCAACAAAACTGGATAGACTACCAGGTAGTGTCGCAACTGTTTCACCGTCCAGACCAGGGAGAGACAGTACTTTTCAATCAGCTCATACCGTTCTTCTATCTTAGTAAACTTTTTACTGAGGTAGTATATGGCCTGCTCGATCCTGCCGGTGGTGTCATGTTGGCCCAATACCATGCCCATGGAGGAAGCTGTTACCAACATGTACAAGAAAAGCGGTCGTCCAGGGTGAGGTGGTACGAGAACCGGCGGCTTGGACAGCTGATGTTTGATGTGGTCGAAGGCGACTTGGCATTCTGCGGTCCATGTGAAGCTGGTGTTTTTCTTCAACAGTTTGAAGAAAGGCTCGTAGATTGGCGTGAGGCGCGAGATGAAACGCGCGATGTATTGTAGCCTTCCTAGCAAGCTTCG
>JAMKPZ010016107.1:0-11308 GCA_024699675.1 Amphibolis antarctica
AAAGAACATATTCCTTCCATTTTGAGTAAAAGTCTAGACCAATCATTCTTATGAAAAAAACATAAACCAATAAAAATGAAACAAGTTCTAGACATCGACAGCTTAGCATACCTGGGGTAACCTTAATAGCCGATATCAATGGTCCATAGTAACCTGTCGTGGGAAGACAACAAGTACCCTTTCCAGCCCAAAAGAAGTGGATTTCAAGAAAGTTATTGGTGACATTGGCATTGTACTGCCTCTTGATTGCTCTGAAGGGAACTCCATCAGCTTCCTTTTTTATATCAAAGTCTCTAGCCTTGAGATTCTCCTGGAACATTGTTGCAAGGAAAGTCATAATTTGCATAAGAAATTCACTCTTGTCAGTTTAAAATTTAAATACATGACTTGCAAGTTTCTTGAATTTTGAGAAAGTTTTCCATAATTTTTTCTCTAACTTGTAATTTTGGCATCATTTTAATATTGATATATGTGAAGGGAAGCATTTAACTATTTACTTGTGAAATAATTAGATTGTTTCAAGGTAAATTCATGAATTCAGTTTTCTCATTTAAAACATGCATGTGTTAGGGAGAGGAATGGGTATGGGTATTGAAAAAATAAATGTTGTAACAAATAAAAAATAAATTATAAATTTTCATAATAAATTATAATATAGTTAATATCTTTTTGAAATAAATTATAAATTTTTATTCCTGTAATATAGTTAATATCTTTTTAACAAAATCTCACTTGAATTAATTAAAAAAATAAAAAATAAATGTTGTAAGAATAAAAGAGAAAGGATATTTATAAGAAAATATAATTTTGAAGAATATTTACAAAAGTATCATAATTTTATATGATTTTGTAATACTTTATTATCATTTTTATACACTAATGGGTTATTGTTATCGTAAACTATGGTGGAGCTTTTGACGAAGCTTTTGGTAATTGACAAGTACTTTGGTAGTCTGCGAGGAAGCTTTTAATACTAGACCATGATGTAGAGCAACATTGTGATTCGTGTCGACTGGTGACAAATCTAGCTTTGAGAAATAGAGATAGGTGGGAGAGGTGACCCATGCCACCATCGCATCTATGGCTGTTGGTGCCAGTTGAGGAGTGACCCTAGCTAACTGGAAGGCCTTAAGGAAAGCCTCCCTGTGTTTAGTGGACATCCAGATAAGATCCCAAAGTGAGATATCTACTCTAACCTTCTTCAATTTCTCAGTCAAATCAGACGGTGAGGGCGAAGAGGCGATTATCAGTTGCAATATCGGGGTAGACGCCTACATTGCCTCAGATGGGGTGGTGCCTATCGACGGTGTTGGTTGTTTGGGTCGATAAATCTGCCCTGATATTGTTATGGCTAAACATCTCTAGGTTGATGATCTTGAGGAAGAGGGACCCTCCTCTACCTGCTTCCCCTTGAGCTGCCACTTTGTGCATGATGGCGTGAGGTTGCAGGCAGGTGCCACCATATGGATTCTAGCACTGTTAGCTGCTGCACTAGAACCGGCGGTCTAGCGATAGGAGAGAACAAAACAGGTTTGGGCAGAACGAATGTTGATTGCCCAGAAGCTAGCTACGAAGGGTCGGCTATTGTGTATCGCCAAGACGGAATCTCGTGTAGTACTGGCTTTGTTGAAGTAGAGTCCTTCAAGATTAAGTCACCACCAAACCTCTTGGTGACCATGGTTGGATAAGCCACATGAAGGATAGGCTTTGGTAGTGTCGGACCAATAGCATGAGGCTGTGTTGATCGCCTTGCCTTTTTCCCCCTCTGGTTGCTAGTGACGATGAGAACTGAGGCGGCAACTTGCCGATGATAGGGTCGAAGCTCAACCTCTGTTGGCAGGTTGTTGGCCAGACAAATTAGGTCGGCTAGGTTAAGTGGACGGGTAGGCTGAGACATTTGAGCTGGAACCTGTCGAATGAGATTGACTGGCTGGGGTTGCCTCAGACTGGAGGCTGACAAAACGGTGTTGTTTGTCGATTGGGCTGCATGGTCCGGAAATGGTGGTTGAACCTATTGCTGCTAGGTCGGAAGATGTAACTCCACGTACTCAAGTCAATGAGACGTTGGATGGCATCTCTTAGGGACCTGCACTGGTCAGTAGCATGACTAGCAGTTCTATGGTACTCACAATATAAGTGCAGGTTGTACCACGTCGGTAAAACTACTGGTGGTGGCTTAACAACTGGCAGAGTTAAGAAAGATCGTACCTTGGTGAATGCCTGACTTAGCAATTCTGACAGTGGGGTGTACTATTGGGGAGCCGCTGGTCGTGCTGGCCTAGGTTGATGTTGTTGTTGCTACGACGTAGGCGGCCGTTGCTAGTTTTGATTCCGGCCTTGCCGTCAGTTTTGTCACTGGGTAGGCAGTGCTTGCTGGTGTGGAAGGGGTGGCTAAGCCACCACATGTGGTGGTTGCACTCTTGACCTCTAGGGTTGTTGCATCTGGGTTGGTTGAGGCAAATATATCGATTGCTGTACGGGCTCAATTGCTGGAGCTTGGTATATCGAGGCAGGCATGTAGACCTGCTGAGGTTGAAGGGGTGGTAGAGGTGCCACCACTGCTATTGGAGCCTTGGACTCCGTCTTCTGATTTCGGTTATTTACCCCCACTTCCAACATTGAAGGGTTTAGAGGTGGCAGTTCCACCTGATGGGCCTCCAAATGGAAGGGCCGCAAATCTTCTAAACCTCAAGTTCAATTCAAAGCGACTTCCAGCCTTGATGAGTTGGGTAAAAGTATTGAAGGTGTGCATCGACAAGAGCATCACAAGTGCTGGTTGGGTGCTCTGGATTATCAGCTCAATTGATTCTTCTTCGAAGGGTTTGTCTTGAATCTGGGATGCTAGAGCCCTCCATCTGCCAACATAACAACTAAAAGATTCATTGTCTCGCTGCCGGAGACTCCTGAGATCCTCCAACTTGGGGGCCAAATCCAAGTTGTACGTATATTGTTCATGGAACAACGAGGCCAGTTGGTCCCAAGTATGAATTTTTGGAAGATCTAGTGACATGTACCAAGTTAAAGTTGGCCCGGCTAACGACTTCTAAAAGACATGAATGAGGAGCTTGTCGTCATACTGTAAGGGAGCCATGTCTCCACAATAGGCTCGAAGGTGAGCTTGCGGATCTCCCTACCTGTTATACTTGACTACTTCAGGTATCCTAAAATCTAGGGGGAGCATAACCTCTGGAAAGGCGTAAAGGCTTTGGAAGGAGCAGGACTATTCTGGCTAGTCGGTTCTCAAGCCGCGGATGAAGGTTTCCAACTCCACCACCCTTTGCTGCAACTCTCCTACTTGGGTAGGGGGACAAACCATGGGTGGTGCCGGTTGTTGCTGAAAATTGGGGCCCTGCTGATTGAAGCCCCTAGGGGTAAGATGACCCACCTGAGGAGACGTGATAACATCGTATTCCCCTTAGAGGCCCATTGTACCGAATGGGAATTGTTGCGTGTTGAAATAATCTATCCCTGAAAATTGGAAAGGGACCGGTTGCTGAGTTTAGACTATTCAGTTGAACTCTAGGTTGGGTACAAAGGTCACTCCTATTGCATCCCTAGCTTGATTATTTGGGGTAGGATTATTGACCAACTATTGGGCGAGCAAATCTTGCTTGAATCGCTCATGCTCGATAGGTAAGGGTAGCGACGTCGGTATAGTAGGGTATTGGGTAGACATCCAATTGGGCATCCCCAACGGCACTATGACCTGATTTGGGAGGCGGGGGCATGTGAGAACCTACAGCAGCGAGCCAAAAGTTGCGGAAATCAGGACAAAAACCAATGGTGCTATAATAGGTGAAGTAGTAGGAGATGAGGTGTTGTTGATTGCCATCGCTTTTGACTGCATGCAAGTAAGGACAGGAGCCAGTGTGCTGTAAGAAGGTTAGACGGTAAGCTAATCCAAATAGCTGTAATTGATGCTGAAAAGCGAATCAAATGCAAAGAATATCCTAACTAAAGCCATTAAAAGAAGAGAGTTAGAGCCACAAGTCTTAACGCCCTCCCTAGTGGAGTCGCCTTTTTTCTGTTGCTATCGCTTGGGCAAACCCCTTAATGGACGGTCAACATCGTCCTCAGGACAAATGAGAGTAGAAAATAGACTTCGAGTAAATGTCAAAAAATATAAATAAATAGAATTGCTACCTTATTTTGAGGAGAAACAAGGAAACCTATGAGGAAATGATAACCTCTCACAGCGAAGACTAAAAATCCCAATTAAAAGAGTAAGAGATGGATATAAAAAGGGGTCTGCTATCCAAAAGATTAGATAAGAAGCTCTGGGTATTGGTGGGGAAGGTGTTAGGCACCTCCAGCCTAGATGAGATTCGACCTCTCAACGGCTCATAGAAGGGTTACTAGGAATAGAATTTGGGACTCATCCTCGGTGTCTTGGCCATGGAGGAGGTCGGGAACCGACAAAATCGACTGGGAGAACAACGAAAAGGGTCATGACTTGCATTGGACTCGGAGTATTATGCTAAATGAATAAGAAAAAATACAAAAGGGGTCTTGCACCTCTAGGAATTAATGTTTAGGGGTTCCAGTGGATACTTTTGGGACCGCAGGTTTTTGACTAGAAGGGCCACACGAGGACTCAAAAGTGAGTCACATCTTGGGGCATTTACCTAGGCTACGATGTACAAGCTGGCATTAAGCGATGGCACAGAGAAAGAAAGAAAATGAGAAACATGGAGAAATTTGCCAGCCCTGGCGAACTTCCACTTGCAAAATAAAAGAGAAAAATAAAATTATCCATGCAGAACTAGTCGCAAGATCAAACAAGGGTGCAAAGGAAACAAAATGGCCAAAGAAAAAAAATAGGGCACATGAGAGTGTCAGATGGATTAGGTTGGCATAGGGGCGGCAACCGGCTTTCTTGCCGTTTGGCTAAATTGAATCGGTATTCCCAAAGGCTGGGTTCCATGTTTTGTCCCACAATGCGTAGACCCGTATATCTAAACCGATAAGCATACAAAATAGATAACTAAAGCCAGCTCGAAGAAAAAAGAATCTACAACGACCTTAAAAACATAAAAACAACATGCATAGTCATAAGATAGGAGTGACGTTTTGCTCAGGAAAATTGGTTGCTTGGTGTAGGAAAGAAAACATCCTTACTCAAGGAAATATTAAAGATACCCCTCCCTTATCTTGGGTGCAAGACAGGAAGAAGAAGGGGGATCGTAGGTGATCCTCAAGGGAAGAAGGGGTTTCCCCTAGTTGAAGCCAAGGATGACCAGGCAGGTCGGTATTGCTAACAAAAGAACCATCTCCCTTCTTCCTGCCTTTGGGAAGGGGGGAGAGGATGACTAACCTTTAAGAAGGTTAAGTAGGAGTCGTCGTTTGTGAGCCCACGTGTATGGACGGTCAACTGTTGACAAAAGTCGGTAGCTAGACAAAACAAGTGGCCAATGTTAGGATCTAGAACGCTAGAGCACTCGTGCAGTAACAACAATCAAAGAGTCGAACCCCTCTCTAGTGGCAAAGGGGGATCTATTTATAGGTCGAGGTCATGACGTTTTGCGAAGTTAGACTATCGGGCATTGGAAGGCCAAGTGTCACACACATTATGTTGATTGGGCGACGATCAGACTCGCCACACCCTTGGAATTATTGGGGGATGCTGGCACTTTGGGTCAGAATTTCGCCATATTTGTCAGAATTTCGACTTCTTTGTCATGGAAGGCCAACTCTTTTCGGTCCGTTGCGGTGATCCCCAACACATTAGAAATGACCGACGCAAGTGGGCGGAAAAGTTTAGACATGCATGCAGTTTCTATCAAAGCTCTACTTTCCTTTCTAAGATTTTCAATTTTAATTAAAATCTTATCATTTTCTTGCTACAAGTTATCAACACACGAAGTTTCTTTTTCCAACAATTTTTTTGTTCTTTATATTTATCATGCATGGTAAAATATGCATCCATGAGTTCATCATGATCATAAATATCCTTATCAATAGAGTTTTGAGAATTAGAGTGTACCTCATCTTCCTATGCCATGAAGTATACGTTGGCTAGATCTTCCTTTGAGATATTTGATTCATTGTCGCTTGATGAATTAAGTTCATCCCACGTTGCCTTGAAGGCTTTCTTGAACTTCTTTTCCTCCTTTCAGTAATGGGTAGTGCCTCTTTATGTGGCCCTTTTGGTTGCAGTTGTAGTATTGAGAGGATTCATAATTTGGACTGTTCTTCATGCATGCCTTGAACCTAGCAAATTTTTGAAATTTTCTTGCAAGCAGTGTCATGTTAGTATCACTATTTGATTCGTTATCACTTGAGTCAACTCAAAATGCAATTTCCTTTTTCTTTTCTGCCATTTTTGTGGATTCAGCATTTTCATCTCGAGCAACTTTGAGTTGTACCTCATATGTAGTAAGATTCCCAATTAGCTCCTCGAGTGTATATGTTGATAGATCTTTTGCTTCCTTGATAGCTATGATTTTCTTTTCCCATTCATCAGTAAGGCTCCTCAGAATTTTTTGAACCTATTCCTACATGGAAATTTCCCTTCCAAGGCCTTTAAGGCCGATTATGATATCCTATCAAAAATTGATTCATTTTCAAGCATTTTAAACAATTCATACTTTTGCACCAATTGACTTATTTTAGACCATTTGACTTGGGAGGTACCTTCATGAGTAGTCTCCAACAACCTCCAAGTCTCATTTGCAGTGGTGCAAGTGGAAACCATATTAAATTGATTCAATGATAAAGCACAAAATAGAGTATTCATTCCCTTAACATCTAGTTAGATCAACATCTTTTGATCCTCTGTCCATTCACTGTAAGAAGTGGTAGGGATCTCCATACCGTTGACCACAACGTTCCACAAGTCCATATTGCATGACTTGAGGAAAACAACCATTATATATTTCCAATAACCGTAGTTATTGTCATTAAAAAAAAGTGGTTTGTTGATGCTTTAGTTGCTAATCATTCTTGTGGTTAAATGTGTTCATGTGATTGTTAAATCAACAATAATAAATGACCTACCCTCTAACACCAATTGTTAGGATCGATCACAACCACTAGAGGAGGGTGAATAGTAGTTTTTCAAATTTAAATTAATTTCGTACGAATTTTTTTATTAAACTTCAAAGTAAACAAAATACGAATGAAGAAAATGATACAAGATTGAAACAAATAATTTGAAATAAAACTAAATACGAATTTTGAAATAAAATAACTTGCGTATAGTCGATTCGATTCAGAAATAGTAACGAGAATGCGGAAATAAAACACAGAGAATTTTTAGGTGGTTCACCAACTAGCTACGTCCACCCTCAAGCTTAAGTGGCTTGAGCCTAGTCTAATTACTGTTAAAATTATTACAAATCAAGTGTTTAAGGTCGAACACCCTATTGAATATGTCTTGAATTTTATTATGTTTGTAAGGGCATTTTTGTCCTGGATGATTAGCCATTATATAAGGCCATCCAAATGCCCAAAAGGGAATTAGGGATTTTGTGAGAGATCATTTTGTAACAAGAGAAGCTTTGTGTGAGGAGGCCGTGTCAACCCTTGATGCATTGGCCATCCTACTCTCCCCTTTCCCTTTCTCTTGTAATTCACCATTTGAAGATAGTGAAGAACCCAAGGAGAGACACCCGTGGACGTACCCAAGTTGGGGAACCACGTAAATCTTGTTTGCATTTGTGATTTGGGCGTTTGGGCGCGCTTGGAACCCTAGCCGCGTGTCCAAGCCGCCGCCAGCCGTGATTTCATCTTTCCTTCGTGTTTTCTCCCTCCTACAAATGCTAATCTCATTCGAATCCACTGTGCTTGGATACCTCTGGAAGTAACAAGTGATATCAAAGCTTGTTCAAGGAGTTTTGGCCGTGTATTCGCTTGTGGGAGGAGTTGGCGCAGGGAGGCGCCAGTCGAGCGCCAGCGCGACATCCGAGGATGCCAACTTGTGCGCTTATTCCACTTGCTGGAATACGTCTGTAAGCCCCTCTGATCCTTCCTCATATTGTGCTGTGTTTGTGGAAGAAATTTAGGGATTTTTCGTGGACCATAGAAAGAGATATCATCTTTGGTGTTTTTTGTTGAAAATCCGCAACTTTCCTTTTTTGGGCGTCGGATTGGATTTTGTGGGCTCACTTGTGGCTTGAATCCGTTTGAATTTTTGGTGGAAGTTTTTTGTTGTATACTTGTTTCATTTGAATTTGTGTGTGCTTGTGGAATATCCCACTTGAAATCATATCTACTCCTGGAATAAAGATTGATAAATTTAGTAGGAAAAATGGCTTTAGTCTGTGGCAAATCAAGATGAGAGCGTTACTGAAAGAGCAAGGCATTTGGGCTCCATTGAATAAGGAGTCATATCTTGATAAGAATTCCACAGAATATGCTCAACAGGAGGAGAAAGCACATTCTACCATTTTTCTTTGCCTGTTAAATGAAGTAATAATTGAAGTTGCTGATGAGAGTGCATCTTTGGGACTGTGGTAGAAACTGAAGTCACTATATATGACCAAGTCACTGACAAATAAACTACTGTTGAAACAAAGATTGTTTTCTATGAAGATGAAGGAGGGTACACCACTAAAACAGCATTTAGATCAGCTAAATGCACTTCTCATGGAGTTGAGAAACATTGGTGTTACCATTGAAGATGAGGATGCTGCGCTCATTTTCTTATGTTCTTTGCCTTTGTAATTTGAGAATTTTGTGCAGTCTTGTGTTGTTGGCAGAGATTCTATTACCCTAGAGGAGGTGAAATCTAGCCTCCATTCAAGAGAGCTAAGGCATATGGTACAGCATGGTACAGGTGAAGCCAGTGGCTCAGGTTTGTCAGTACATCAATAGAAAATTAGAGGAAGAAGCCAGAAACAGTTCTATAACAAGGGCAAAGGCAGAAGCAAGTCCAGGGGCAAGTATTCTAAAGATACTTGCAACTATTGTAAAGAAAAGGGCCACTCAAAGGCCAATTGTCCCAAGTTGAAAGGTAAAGGGAAAGCAGTTGTTGCAGAAGATTCAGCCTCTAAAGGTGACTTTTCCCTTACTGTTTGTTGCAGTGCATATTCTAATAGTCATTGGATTTTAGATTCAGGTGCATCACATCATATGACTCCAACTAGGGAGTATTTTGACTCCTATGAGTAGGTGGAGGGAGGCCAAGTTACCTTGGCCAATGATGATGTATGTACCCGTGCAGGTGTTGGCACTATTAAATTTAAATTGCATGATAGGACTATTAGAACTCTGGAGGACGTATGGCATATCCCAAATTTGGGGAAGAGCTTGATCTCTTTGATGGCTCTTGATGCAAAGGGCTATAGATATTCAAGAGGTGATGGAAAGATTAATGTCTTGAAAGGCTCACTAGTTGTAATGAAAGGAGTTAAGTCTGGTCCGCTATATATTCTGCAAGGCACTCCAGTTGTAGGAACAGCAGCCACATCTACATCTGATCAGCAAGATCTCTCTGTCATTTGGCACTCTAGGATGGGGCATTTGAGACAGAAAGGTATGTAGAAATTGAGTAGCATAGGCAGGTTCACTGGGCACAAGTTTGCATGCATTGATATGTGCAAACATTGTGTATATGAGAAGCAGAAGAGAGTGTCATTTGGGCGTGGACAGCATACTTCTAAGGGAGTACTTGATTATGTCTATGCAGATTGTTGGGGACCATCTCGGCAGTCTTCTTTGGCAGGTTTTAGATATTTCTTATCTGTTATTGATGATTATTCTAGGATGAGTTGGGTTTTCTTTATGCAACATAAGAGTGAGGCATTTTCTTGCTTTAAGCAGTGGAAGTTGTAGGTTGAAAATCAGACAAATAGGAAAGTGAAGTATCTAAGAACAGATAATGGCTTGGAATTTTGTTCTCATGAATTTGAGAACTTTTGCAAGTCAGAAGGCATCAAAAGACATTATATAGTCAGATACACACCTCAGCAGAATGGAGTGGCAGAAAGACTTAATAGGACACTCCTTGAGAAGGCACATTGCATGTTGTCACATGCAAATTTGGAAAAGAAATTTTGGGCAGAGGCTATCAACACAGCTTCCTTTCTGGTGAACAGGTCTCCATCTAGTGTCTTAGATGGAAATATACCCTTTGATACTTGAATGAACAGATCTGCAAATTACTCTAAGTTGAAAATATTTGGGTGTCCAGCTTATTATCATGTTAACAATGGTAAGTTGGAACTAAGGGCCAAGAAAGGTATTTTTGTTGGCTATGGTATTGGAATAAAAGGGTACAGAATTTATGATGCTGATTCAGGTAAAGTAATTTACAGTCGTGATGTTACTTTTGATGAAAAATTTATGTTGCAAACCTCAGATAAATTAGCATTGGGAGAATCACCAGAGTTGCATCACTCCACGCCTAATCAGGTGGAGCTACCCTTGACGTTGTCATGCAATCCTGAGCATGGTGAGACCAAGGAAAATGATGATATTGAGAATTTGCAGGAGGTTAACAATAGGGAGGAAGAGGTGAAGGAGCTACCACCTAGGACAATTGGAAGGGACTGACGTAGAAGAGATGTCCGTCCTCCCATTAGGTATGGCTATAGTAATTTGATTGCTTTTGCTCTACAGGTAGCTGTTGAGGTGGAGGATTCTACAGAACCCTCCACATATGAAGCTGCTATGAAGGATCCAGAAACTGGCCTGTGGATGACAGCCATGGAAGAGGAGCTTCAGTCCCTCCATAAGAACCAAACTTGGACTTTAGTGAAGCATCCTCATGGTAGAAATGTTGTAGGTTGCAAATGGGTCTTCAAGAAGAAAGTCGGGACACAAGGCAACCAGAGAGTTCAATTTAAAGCAAGACTTGTCGCCAAAGGCTACTCCCAGAAAGAAGGCATTGATTTTCATGATGTTTTTGCTCCTGTGGTACGTCATACATCCATCAGAGTTCTTTTGGCTATTGTTACAGCTTGTGATTTAGAACTTGAACAAATGGATGTCAAGACAGCTTTCTTACATGGAAATTTGAAAGAAGACATTTGGATGGAACAACCACCTAAGTTTGCTGTGAAGAACAGGTCAGATATGGTTTGCAAATTAGATAAGTCCTTGTATGAACTTAAGCAGTCTCCACGGCAGTGGTATAAAAGATTTGATTCTTTTATTACTTCAGTTGGTTTCCATCGCAGCAATTTTGATTCATGTGTTTATGTGAAGCCCTTGTTTGATAACACATATGTTTATTTGTTGCTATATGTTGATGACATATTAATTGCTGTAAAGAATATTGAATTGATATAGGAGTTGAAGGACACATTGAAATCTGAGTTTGAGATGAAAGATCTAGGTCCTGCTGGGAAGATACTTGGTATGGAGA
>JAMKPZ010016110.1:0-21284 GCA_024699675.1 Amphibolis antarctica
TATTTTTTTTGTATATTTACACCAATCTCTTTATAGCTTGAATTTTGTTTGATTTTAATTTTTTTTTAATTTTTAAAATCACTTTTATTGTTATTATTATTATATAAATTTTAATATATAAATTTTTATTTTTTAAATTATTATATGAATTCAATTTTATTCGTAAAACTAATTTTAATTTAAACTTTCAATTACCCAAACCCAAACACACTTGTAGTTTGATTTGATCAAAATATAGGTTTGAATATCAACCGTACAATAAACTGATCGATCGTATTATTCATGAATAAATTTTTAAAATTAATAAGAAAACATGAAAATAAAGATTTAAATCTTATTGTAAAAATAGGATTATAATAATAATGTCTAAAGTGGTCGATCAAGAAAAAAATTTACACGAAGATAAAAATAGAAGAAAGATGTACATGTAAAGTAGGTTTCTTTTTATCTTCATTTTATTAAGGTTGTGATGTACCGTGATTTTGAAGATTAAAGAAAAATATATATTTTTAAAGATAATATTGCATTAACAAAAAGAGTTTTCACAAATCATCAGATCTAACAGAATAGTCTAAATTAATAATAATACAGATAGTAAGAAATTACTAATCTAAAATTTAAATCACCAAAATATAATTATATATAATTTTATTGAATGTCTTTTTCACAATCTGCCCAACGGTTCTTCGATCACCGTCTGACATATATTAATTACGGTTTATAAGAATAGTTTTTATTTTTTAATAAATAAATTCTACTTTAAATACGAAATTAAAGGAGTAAAACACACAAGAAAAGAAAAAAAAAATTAGCAGGCAACTTACTTTAGACACTTGCTGAAAAAGAAGAGCTCCACCACAGTATCCTCTCCTGGCGCCGGCGACGCCGGCACCATCTCTATGGCGCAAAGATGGCGGCGAAGGGACGAGACCGTCAGATCCTGGGTTCCCCAAATGGCCTGCTTCCGGACCGGCATTCCCTCCCGGGCCGACGAGGACGACGAGGACCACCCGAACCCGAATCTTAGGCATCTCTCCCATCTCGACCACGACGGGCTCCGCCAGGTTGCCAAGGGGCGGAAAAGCAGGAGATGGTCGCGGTGGAGGCGAATAATGTGGAGCCTGACCGTCCTGCTCTCCTCCGGCGAGAACCCAACAAGCTCGGGTGGGAGGAGAAGGGGTGGGCTTTGTTTGGAGGGAAGGAAGGGGAGAGTTAGAGGGAAGGAGACGGATGCGGACAGGGTGTGGCTGCTGGAGGAGGAGAACGGCGCGGTGGTGGACGATCCTCCCCTGTCAAGGCATTCTCCGTTTCGTTTCGGCTCTCAGCCGGAGGGGGATGGACCGATGGCGGGATCTTGCTCTTGTTCCTCCGTTGCTGCTTCCACTACCGTACTCCTAGTAAACATTGAGGAGGAGGAGGAGGAGGAGGAGGGGGAGGAGGACGTGGGTGAGTCAAGGTCTTCATGGTCCAAAGCGAGAGAGCGGCGTCCTCCTCCGCCTACATGCAGGCGGCTTGAGTCGCTGGAAAGGAGCATTTCACCAGTTTCTGCTGCTTTGGTTCGGTTCAGCTACCAGGAGGTCCAGTCCGCCACCGGAGGCTTCTGCGAAGGTGGGTGGTCGTGATTCTCCTCCCTCTCCGGCTGCATTCTGATCGCATGGTTGTTCCTTGGACGAGAAATTGACGGCGGGTTTTGTTTTGGCTCGGATTGATGGCAGGGAGAGTGCTGGGGAGGGGTGCGCTGAGCTGCGTGTACAGGGGAAGGATGAGGCGTGGGCGTTGGATGGGAGGGAGGAGGACGAGAGCGGTGGCAATCAAACGCCTGCGGGGAGCCGACAGGGAATGTGCCAAGCAATTCTGTCGAGAGCTGGTGGTCGCCGGTTCTCTTCGCAACACCAATGTGGTTCCGATTCTTGGCTTCTGTATTGATGCCCAAGGCCTATTCCTTGTTTACAAGTATGTTACTGGTGGGAGTCTGGATCTCCACCTCCACCCAGGTAAACTGCAATCTGATTCTATTCCCAAGTGGGGAACTTGATGTGTGTGCGCCTTGCTCTCTTTGTTCCACATTTCTCGTCTCTTTGCTTGATTTTCTGCAATACCGAGCTTCTCCTGGTATCTCCTTGAATGACATGTAACTGGGTCTACCATATTTGTACAGATAAGAATGGAGGTGCAAGTGCCAAAAATGGTGGGCTTTCATGGGGTGTAAGATTTAAGGTGGCACTTGGAACAGCCCGGGCAGTGGAATACCTCCATTATGGAACTGACAGATGCATAGTTCATAGAGATATCAAACCTTCTAACATCCTACTAGCCTCTAACAAAGACCCAAGGGTGAGTTCTCCTTGCCATTTATCTTTTCTTTACCCTCAGTGAGCTATGTAATTTTTGTTTTCTCATCAAATCTATGTATGCTGATAAATTTTCCATTGCTGGTGGGTGGCGATAGAAATCTAAGATAGAATTCTGTATTTCTATTTGGGATCCTTTTCACTCAAATAGGAAATAATGTTAATCTATTGTTCTCCGGCTAACCTTGCAATTGATGCTTGCCTTATACTGATGCATTCCCATGATCGGCTTCATCTTTGTAGCTGTGTGATTTTGGATTGGCTACATGGACTCATGGACCTTCACTGCCTTTCCTCTGTAAAAATGTGAAAGGAACATTTGGGTATGTCTTTTGATAAGTATCATGGTACTCTACACATCTTCTAGTTCAGTATTATTAATTTTTCAATTTTTTGGATAAACAGATATCTGGCTCCAGAATATTTTCAGCATGGGAAGTTATCTGATAAAACTGATGTTTATGCGTTTGGTGTTGTACTTCTGGAATTGATCACTGGGAAAAAACCCATTGATACCACTAGACCTCATGGGGATGAGAACTTGGTACTATGGGTAAGTGTTTTTATTATTTATCTGTTTATTTTCTAGTGTTTCCAATGTATTTCTATCATTGTTAAGCAAAAATCTCATATTGATGTCCATGGGATATTTTTCGCAAGGATTTTCTGCTTTGTTGGTTCATTTGGATTGTTTCACTAGTGAAAAGTACATCCAAATTTCAATGATAAAGAATAATTTATAATTAAATATTTTTTATGAAAACGTTAAACATTGTATAATTTTGAAAATAGTGAATCAATTGCAAATGTTCAGAATGCATCCATCATATATTAAAACTATATCCAAAAAAAAAAAAAAACTATACCATATATAAGAAATGTTGCCTTAGATAAAAATACAATTTCGTTTCAAACATGGAAAATAGTAATTGAATTATTGAAATTCTAATTGATTAGGATTTTGATCTAATAGTGTTTTTGGGTTTCAATACAAAGGTGCCGATCTTGTGATTGCATAACAATTTATTTTTGAATTTCGAAATTTTCAGATTGATTAGGATTTTGATTTCGTATGAGGGATGTTTGAGGTACGTAATTAAAAATGTTGGTTTATGGAAGAGGTGAATTCCCTTTATATAATAGATATATTTCTGGTATGGATGTATGGGTCTCTTTGCAAGAATATCATCTCTGTTACTGAATGCTATACTATTTCGTTTCTTGCAACTTAGTATCTATTGGAGTGCAAATTGGTTTTTCCTATAAAACCGGAATATTTTGGCTTGGTCATAATCATTGTCAATAAAAAACCATCTAAAATATGTTAAAATTAGATCCCAGATTTGACAAGATTAAGGCTCCTTTGCAAACAATTTTGTTTGAGCCAGCTTTGAAAATCATTTTCCAGCTATTGCCAGAACCTAAGAAGCTAGGACTCTTCTAGATGGCTGCCGCACCTACGCCAGGCATGCATCCAAACCAACTCATCCTAAATTTTATAAAATTTCTGAAGCCTCGAATCGGAGACATGTTGTTTCCATGTTCTCTAGTCATATCAGTGCTTCATAGGCTCAAACAGATTCTGCTGTTGAACTTGTAAAGTGAGAGCACTTTTTAATAGTTTACATAATAATGAAGTGGGTTATTTCTATGATTATAAGTCACAGTGATTATGTTTGCAAGCATGATCTCATGATAATCACATGATACTGATATGTAATATTCTGCAATTTTTTCATATGCCAATAAATCCCATTTTTTAGCCAAAATTTGTATGATTAAAAAAAGCATTCAATTGTTTTCCAAAAATTTATATACATCAGGTTCATGTGTAGAATATACCCTTATGACATTTTCAGCTTCAAGAATGCATAAAGCATTGTAATTTGGCATCCCTAGATCATAGGTCCAAAGCCAAGCAGTGTTTTCTCATGGAGGAGCAATATTGTTGCACCTCAGTTTCATTTGTATATTTTATTCTTAATCACATAAAACTGAGTCACTGTTAATTTTGACAGGCAAAACCTCTTCTGCAGCGGGGGGCAGCCTCCCTGAAGGAGCTGGTTGATCCAAGGCTGAGGTCCGGTTACTACAACCAAAATGAGATGCAGCGAACAATATGCACTGCAGCTGCCTGTTTGGATAGTGATGAATCAGGAAGACCCAGAATGACTGAAGTCATCAGCATGCTCTGTGGGGAGAAGGAGAATTGCAATAAACCCCCAGTTCCAAATGGTGGTGATTGGTCTGCTGGCTATGTTACTCAAACACGGACTCCATCTCAGAAGGGTGATGCCATGAAGAGCCATCTAGCCTTGGCCATGCTTGGGGTTTCAGACACTGATGAAGACGATATGTATGATAAGTGAATCGTTGATCACATAATTCTATGTTCTGTTTTACTTTGTTGTATTATAAGTCAAAGCATGTCAACAGAATGAGGAGAAAGGAAATAGGGTTATACATGTATGGTTGGGGCTCGGTGACAGTTACTGTGTGTTATCTTAGGCTATACATCTCATGTCAAACTATGCAACTTCGTGTTTCAAATGTACAGATTTGCTGCATACGAACGTCTTTCTTTTTTTTGTTTTGGTTGTAATGCCCCATTGTTATAATAGATTTTCCATGTTTATTTGGCGTCTTGTAGGCACTATATTGCAGACAAAAGGATTGGCAGGCATCTAAAGACTGTCATTTTTTTCAAATGTCTTTTTGGTAATGGTAATTTTTTGTGTTTTTTTAATAAGTATTATTATTTTTAAACCGAGAGAATGTGTTGGATCTAATAGATCATTTTATTTTGATAACATGTCGTAGTAACTTAAAATCAATTTGTTAGGAATATAAAGAACTCTTATATGCAAGTTTTATTCGAGAGAACAGAAACCATGGCACCATAAATCTTGTTCAACTTCTTAATTATTGAATGAAATTACAGATCTAAGCTCACTTCACATTGGGTGCGTTTTGAGAAGAATTTCAATCAAAGTTAAATGAAATTAGAATTAAGAGTTATAAAATAAATAAAAATAAAATTATATAATAATTAGTATGAAATAAATTTATATGTTAAGACTTTTATATTGATAATGATATATAAAATTTGTAGAATGGTGTCTGCTAATAGCAGGTACTAATTGCGCAGGAAGTTGATTTGATTGTATTTTTTTTAATGAATTTATAACTTTATCATTTACAACGGAGTAGATGATAAGAATATGCAGTGCAGGTGGATGATTAATGGGGTCGTTCGGTAAGTTGGAGTTGAGCTTTATTTATTATGTAATTTTGATTTTTTACGGTAATTTATCAAAATAAATAACTCTTTACATTTTTTTTTTTTAGAAAGTTAAAACTTAAAAATATTATAATATTATAAAAAATATTATTTATGTTGTAATAACTAATAAGGAAGTATGTAATTTTTTATAACGTCGTAAAAAATGTTGATATCTAAAAGGGAAAAAAAGTCTCATTCTTTGTACTATTGCAAGATTTGTTATAATATTAAAAAATGATAAAGATGGTGTAACATTGTAAAAAAATGTTCTCGTTGTAATAAAAAAATGTATAATTTTTTGTAATATTGTAAAAAAAATTATTGATATCGAAGTTTAAAAGGGAAAAAAGTCTCATTTTTTTTAATATTGTAAGATTTATTGTAATATTATAAAAAATGATAAAAAATTCTTAAAAAATATTATAATATTGTAAAAAATGTTCGTTATAATAAATATGTGTATAATTTTTTGTAACATTGTAAAAATATTATTGATATCGAAGGTTGAAAGGAAAAAAAAGTCTATCTTTTTTGTAACATCATAAAGATTTATTATAATATTATAAAAAATGTTAACACACATGTTGAAAGTTAAAAAAAAGAGTTCTACCACCTTTTATAACGTTGCAAAAAGCATTACAATGTTGTAAATTATGATAACTAAAAACTATTATAATATTATAAAAATATTGTTATGTTATAAAAAATAAGTGATTATTTGTAACATTTTTAAAAAAGACACATCGAAATTTAACAATAAAAAATTATTTTTAGAAAAAAAATTACCGAAAAATTTATCACACAGTTATAATTACATGAAACATACTTTTTTACGTTTTTTTTAAAAAAATCATCGAAGACCATACAAGAGATGCTCCGATGATAATGATTCGATCTCAACTCTCAATCGCTGTCTGTTTAAAAGGTGAGATAAATTAATATAAGATTTTTTTTAAAAAATAATAATTTATAATGTAAATTTTTATATAATATTTTTAATATAATATTATATATATTAAATATTATTTGATAAATATATAATGTAAATATTAAAAATATTTGATAAATATTATTATATATAATTAAGATATATAATAAAAAAGAAGTTAATTTTTTAGTAATAACATTAAAATTATTTTTTTATGTTTAATTTTAAATTATTTTTTCATATATATATATATATATATAGTAGAAATAGATAAATAAGAAATTTTTTTTTAAAAAAAAAATTCAAGATATATTATAATAATCTTAACAGAAATATTTACAGTTTTCTACAAGTAAAAGTAGAGAAAAGAAATCATTATTAAGATTATTAAACTTAATTTTTCGTTGATGCGAACTTAAAAATATAAGTGAATGATAAAAAATATAAAAAATAATAATATTATATTAATTAAATAAATTATTAAAAAATTAAAATGTTTTAAATTTAATTTAAATTATTAAATTAAAATACCACTCGAACGATATCATTAGAATGTATTTTTACTGATACAAAATAAAAGCGTATAATAATAACCCGCCTAAACCCTACAACTCTAGCACTCCGTTTCCACAACTCTCCTCCTCAAGTCCGAACCATTGCCGCCGCCCCCGCCGTCGTCGTCGTCCTCCTCTTCACGATGCCGCCGAAGTTCGACCCGTCGCAGGTCATCGACGTCTATGTCCGCGTCACCGGCGGAGAGGTCGGTGCTGCCAGCTCCCTTGCCCCCAAGATTGGTCCCCTCGGTCTCTCTCCAAAGAAGATCGGAGAGGACATCGCCAAGGAGACGGCCAAGGACTGGAAGGGCCTTCGCGTGACGGTGAAGCTCACCGTCCAGAACCGACAGGCCAAGGTCTCCGTGGTGCCCTCCGCATCCGCCCTTGTTATCAAGGCGTTGAAGGAACCCGCGAGGGACAGGAAGAAGACGAAGAACATCAAACACACCGGAAACATCTCTCTTGACGACGTTGTGGAGATCGCAAGGGTGATGAGGCCAAGGTCAATGTCGAAGGATCTGGTCGGAACCGTGAAGGAGATCTTGGGGACGTGCGTCTCTGTCGGGTGCACTGTGGATGGGAATGATCCAAAGGACCTGCAGGCGGAGATCACCGACGGTGATGTCGAGGTTCCGACCGCTTAAGCGCTTCTGGTTTGCTCATCGATTGCTTCTTCTTCTTAGTTTAAAATGTTCTCTTTTTATGGAGTTCCCAAGACTCTGATGAATCATTTGTCCGTGAATTCTCGAAATCAATGCAATTGCAGTACTTATTCCAAAAAAACCCCCCAAGCAAACATCTAATAAAAGTCTGATTGGACTGAAAGATTCATTCATTGCCCAGAGATTTGCTAGAAAGCTGAAAGTAGTCAGTCATTAGGCACAATGAACATGTTTTTATCTTGACACAATTCAACATGATTATTAGAAAATCATATGCTCACCTCAATCATATATCCCGAATATATACATTTTATCCTAAAATGCAAATTAGAGAAACGCACAAGTTTATGCAGTCTATACCAACCAATATAACAGTATTTACAATGCCGGTATTCTTAACAATGATACTTTTACAAGAACGGTATTCTCACAATGCCCACGCTCTTACATATTTTACTCTTGAATTGATTGTTATGTTACAGGAGAGAGGTCTCCATCATTATTTATATCTATGAATGGAGTACTCTACATTTCAATGAAATGTTTATAAGCCAAAGATATTAGTTTTTTATTAATGAGTGAATTATTAGTTAAGTTGATGGAATATGTACCACTATAGTCTCACTTTATGTAAAATAGTTAATCTGCACATGCATTGCAAGTTTACTTTATTCCTAAAATCTATGCCATTAAAAGAAGTGCTTAGATGGCATCTCTCCTTGTAACCAAAACAAACAAGAATAATATATAGTACAGATGATTGTGCTTGGTCCCAAGATTTTAGGTTTCAACAAAGAAATATCGGTTGTTCTTGTCAGTAAGTCTGTGTCTTTGCAACCCTCATCCTTGGGAGGGTCCATTGATCTTCATGATTATCATACTAGTTGTTTAATGGAGCAGTTCTCCAACTAGAAACAGGACTTGATACAACCAATTAATGGCCTAATTTCTCACCCATGGCAGGGTACAATTCAGTTTTCTTACTAGAGAAAGGAATCAAGTAACAACTTCAATGAACTAATCTGTCTTTTCCTACTGTCGTGCATTAATCAGGAAGATTCATTCATATTTACCCTAAATTCTACCTTAACAATGTCAAGCAGGATAGCAGTATATCTATCAGAGTTTATGCTGTTACACTCGATAATGATAACAAAGAGCCACCTTCAGTTAGCCGTTAAGGTCATGGAGAACTAGGCATTTGGGATTGAATCCTTTATTCTGTAAGTTCCCCTTTCAATCCCAGAAATCAGAACAGCTTCCTTCCCTCAGGTGAGATCGTTTGTCTCCAACCCTCCCACGATTCAAACAAATTTCTAAAGATCGATGCTCCAGCATGGGTCTGTGCACATTTTAAATGATGGCTTGTTGGGATTTATTAAAGTACGCATTTGAAAAGATGATTGAAATACAAAGGTTCTGCTTCCACATGTGTTGGAAAAATCAGTCAACATGATGCTCCAATATTTTTATTCAACATATTTCCGTCATTTTAAAAATGATAATGGTATATCAAACATTCAGACAAGATAATGATATACGTGCATCTAAGAGAATGCGAACTTGCATCCATACCTTATGCACCAGGAATGAACCAAACTTTTCATCCAGCAAACAGCATTCTTTCAACCAATTATCTGGAAACATGCTTTACTGTCTATGGAAATGATTTTATTGCATGTTCCATAGACCATAGGCCTCGTCCCATTCTCCAATATCTCACGGAGGATCTCCAATAGTACTTGATTTTTTAGAGACAAAAGAAGCAGAGAACTGGAAATTTATTCCTGGGTCGAGTCAATGAAGCATATATGTAGAATTAGGGAAAACATATTTCCTCCTAATTTCATCTATAATGGGAAAAAAATGGAAATATTTCTTTCTGCTTAAGTGACATTATCAAATAAGGATGAAATTCAAATGCAAATCTGAAGATACAAAAGCACCACGATTTTATCAGACGGTGTTTTGGTCAAAGAGAGAACCATTACCTCTGCCTTCTTTCATATATTTACCTTGGTGGGCGAATTCCACCTAGCCCAAGAATTGGGAAGTTGTGGTCGATCAAATTTGAAATTTGAAATTTATTATTCTTTTTTCCCACTTAAAAATATTCAAGGCATGGGAATAAACTAGAGGACAGGATCGAAGGATTCCTGATTTATTCAGGAAGCAGACGGAAGGAATTTTACCACTACAGCACTACCAGTGTTTTCAAGAATCCCAATTAAAATACTGCGTTTTTGCCAAAGCAAATTGCAAAAGTGAATAAACCTATGATGATGGATCTAATGGGTCGAAGGTAAACATTTTGTCCCTACGAATTTTATTTGCTGCAAGGCATGAACACACTCAACACCCAAGGTCCTACCGCTCAAAGAAAATCCCAAGGTGTTTCAGCCGAATGGAATCTTTAAAATGGCTTTGATTAGTAAGATTGGAAAATCTGACCAGGTTTTTAACAGATGGTTCAGACGTAGGGAGATGTTCCGATTTGTTCAGGCGAAAACCATGGGGGGGACCAACAAATGGTATTCCAGTTGCAGAGATGGAAACCAGGGTCAAAAGTACTTATAACATTTCCTTCTTAAAAAAACAGCCTCTCTTTTACCAACGCAGCACTTGTCAATCACGCCCTCCCCTCTCTTTTTTTTTATTCGCCTGGGGATCGATTTTTCAACTGCAGTGGTGTTCGACAGTTCCCATCAACCGATTCAGCCGGCCAGCGCCATGCCTTTCTTAAACCTCCCAACCTTTCTCAGGAAAAATAGCAGTCACCTCTGGTGCATGAGCTTTATCTTATCAAAATCAAAACATTCTTAAGTATTTTAAAGTTAATTTTATCACATTTCTTTAGAAACGAGAATATATATTTTAACACGTCTTTACGCTTTTGATCTTCTTATGGAGCCATCTTATAGATGTATTACACATGATGTGTAAATTAGCTCTAATAGTATGATAAGATTTATTTTATTAAAATTAATTAACTAATAAAATTTTTTTACAAATATTCCAATAAAATCTAAATTTAGCGCACTTCTTTTAATGTAAAACTAATATGCATTCTTATTTCGTTTTGATAATAAGATTTATAAAGATTTGTATTATATGAAGTATATATTTTAACAAATAATATAACGAATATAAATTTTTTTATTATAATTGTTAAAGAAGAAAATTTTAAAAAAATTTACCTTAACAATTATATCAATGTAAAAATATAAATTTTAAATTTATTTAATCTATTGATTTTATCGAACAAAACCTCAAACACAATCTTGGATGTGGCGTAAGCAAACAATAGTGGGTCAGGTGGTGCAGCAAAGCGTGGCAAGGAGGAGAGGCCGGTGATTGGTGGAAGGAACAGAGCAGCTGGTTCACCCTTGAAAGAGACCACACACTGCGACTGCGGCTACATTTATTCCAGTTGATGATACACAATCCTGTCTCTGACCAATTCAAATAAATATCGAACACCATTCCTGACCTTGGGGTGTAACGTGCGGCCGACGAGTACAGTAGACCTGGAAGTTGGAACCCCGCCCTCTAGTGTCTTTTGTCAGAGGGATGGCACGAAGCCCAAATCATGGGTACCGGCGGACACGCCTCCACAAGTTTCCCACCGTCCTTTCCTCTTCCAATGTTCACACGGCGGTGGCAGAGAATCGATTTTAAGGAACCCATGAAGCGCAATAGGAGAATCCAGTATTATTAATTAGCAGAGTCTCAGGGAGGGTTAACATGTTTATAACAGGAAGGCTGAATAAAGGGGAAAAAGCAACTGGGGAACAAGTGATTGGAAAGTGACCGGGAAGAAGGTAAGAATTGCTCGAAGAAAGTAAAAGCTGAGACATAGAGGGAGAGATGAAGCAGCCAAGCAATCTTCGCATCTTCTTTGTTCTTGGTAACGAAGAATTATATGCCGTGTAGGCTTTTTTATCTGCTTTTGATGGAAAACAACACCACCACCACCACCACCCAATGTCTAATGCCCCCACTTCCTTTTTTTTTTTTTTGGGCTCTCTCCAAGCGCTTTACAAACATGCATTTCAGTTTTCAGACATCTGCTGCCAACCAAGCCTTGACCACACCAGTGTAAAGTATAAACCCCACCCACATCTTCCATCTATGAATGGCTTTATGAAATCGTCCAATGGAATGCGTTTCTTACGGACGGTACATTAGGACCGGCACCGCCTTGTAAAATGAGTCTTGGAATGAAATAGCACGTGTAAAGGAACATACGGAGAGAATAATTCAAATCATACACAATTCTTATCTATTATATACCTTCTTCTGTACAGCAACAAGCCTAAGGAACCTCTCTTATTCCAGAGACTCATTTAAGAATCCCACTCGCCCCACAAACAAAAACCCTATCGACCACCCTTATCTGCGGAGTTTCAACTGTTTCAACGGAAAAAATGATGATGTCGATGATGAAAAAGCTAAAAGAACTCAAATGACTAAGAAAGAACATGAAATCCAACTCACCCTCCACCCAAAACAGCATGTACAACTTTTGAGCTTCAAAATTCAGCTCAAAATCCTTCCACCAATCATTTCCAAGTTCCAACTTTGGATCTTGCCGTTTCTTAACTGTTCCCACCAAGCCATGAGTACCCACATGTTTTTGGGAAAGACCACAAACGCACAAATCTTGTTTACCACCGGAGGAGTGGAGGGAGGGGCCCAAGACCCACTATCATCCTTGATGCTGAGACAGCCTCCAGTATTTGCAGATGGGCGGCGGACTACATTTGTGTTTTGTAGGTCATCCTCATCATCTCTGGCTCGGTTACAGCTTGCTCAGTTTCACTATTTACGAATATTCATTGATCTTCCACGAAGATTCTTTGTATGAAGTCTCTGAATCTCTTGGAATATAGTTTAGGGTCCACTGCAGAGATGGAGTTGGGATCAACATGGAGTGACTTGTAGGCATGCTCCAGTTTCTTGCTGAAGCCGTAGTCTTGGAGTATGTCAATCACTCCAAAATAGAGGACTACATCGTAGACCTCGCCCCTTAGTCTTATTGTTGATGACTCCCTTCTTTTCAACATGCATGTCTCCCACTCACCCCTTGGAATTAGCTGGGCCCTTGCAGGCATGTTTGCACCCAGTCGGATCGACGGCTTCCTGCGATAATTATTAAGCAAAAAGACCACTGTGTATTAATTCTATAACATGCAAGGGTAAAAGTCATGCCCAACTAAAAACGGATATATTAAAGAAATTATATGATAGAAGACACTGGTAAGAGTGTGGCAACATCTAAAGAGCATCAATCTTAATTAACCAATGAGTTGCTGCTTAAGGTTTCCTCCTTCCACATCTCAAGGAACATATCCAGGTAATCCCTCATCCCCTGTTGGCCAAGTCCTGGACACCGAGCAGCATCATGATTACTCCTACATTTTAATACTAAAAAGGTTGCTAATTTGTCGAATGTCACTTGTGCCTTACTCTTAGTGGAGGATGGTGTGTAATGAGATAATACACTGGCTGCATTTTAGCTACCGTGCAAATTTAGTGTGGTAAAGGGAATGATTAAAAATAGATGAATTTGGATTATAACCAGTCATGGACAAACTACACCGAGAGTACTACGGACTAACATTATATTATAAAGGGTACCCAGCTTTTCTAAATTATTTTTGATTCAAGCCAAATTTCGACTCAAACTTTCAAATGGAGACAATCGTGAAATGTTTAAGAGGATCGTGATTAAGTAACTTCCCTTTGGTTGGATGAAAGCATGATTAAAGATGCACAAGAGGAATATTTAAGAGGATCTGGGAGGTTAGTGTGAAATAACCCAGTGTTTCATTGATTATCGTTATTTGCTAATCAACAGCACAGACAGCAAAAACCTTACCGGTTATCAGAAATATTGTCTGTACTCCTGACTCCTGCTTCTGACCCAACCACGCCGCCTGCAACAAATTCCAAATAAATTAGTATAATTGCATATTTCAATTTAACATTTGTACGTAGCTATGAGGGTGGCTAAGTTACAGTAAATTTAGATAATGCAAAGTACCAGAAGAAGGTGAATGCCGTGACTTGGAAGCCATGATATCATCCCGGAAGTGGAGACCAACCAAGAGGCTATAATCCATGATTCCCTCTGATTCCAAGAACCCACAATCTTGATTGATTTGCCTAAAGACAATATTCTGTCAGATATCTACAAATTAACCTATACAAACACAGCATTTTGTAGTTGAACAGAAAGAATCACCTAAGGAGATCTTGGAACCACGAATGTTGAAGGCTAAACACAAAATTAAGGTCAAGATCCTTAAGGGTGGTTGTCTCGTCAATCTCCTTCTCAGCCTTGTCTGCAGTTCTACCATGTGATGAACCCTTCAAATCAAATCGCCTATGGATGCGATACTCAGAACAGAACAAGTTCCCCATAACAATGAAACGAACCTAGTAATAAAACAAGAGATTTTCTGGAAATAAACGAGCATGCTCATACCATCGTGTAAAGGATCCATGTAACATCAAAAGAGTTGAAATGGGATAAGAGTTTTGGCATATATAATAATACCTTCGGGCCGCCAACTGGTTTCACACAATGAACGCCAAAAAATCTTGTTAGAAGTGTGTTGTTGTGCTGTGAAACATGTCTGTAATAACTTGGTAGCATCCTGATGAGCACCTGTACAGAATATAAAGCTTCCATCAAAACCGAGGTACTTGTCTAGTTAAACAACTTATTCAGATCTATTATAGCAAGCCTCAACACACTTGAATCGGCATTTATCATAAATTATAAATCTTAGGTGCTTGAGTGTTGGAGGAACAGAAATGAATATCAACTGTTGGTTCTCCTTTTATCTTTGGGGTGAAACAAAAAAAAAAAACTCACTCTAACCTTGACTTCAGATTTTCTGACGGTCTTTATGATAAACCTATCATCTTGAGTGAGGTAGAAGAAACTTCCACTCTTTCCAGGTGAAGACAACTCTCTTAATGCATCATTTCCACAAACGGCTAGCATGTAATCTGCCGGATCCACTGCAAACAGCTTCCTCAAATGTCTACATCCCAGTATCACAAACAAACACAGAACAAGCAATGAACAATAAGTAACTCTGCAAGCGAACAGAGTCGAAGTTCTCTGTCTGATATAAAACATGTGGTCTAAAATCTTGAACAATGTAATTCATATCCATAATTCACAGTAGTATTGAAAAAGGAACCTATGAATTAGTTCTCTGGTTTCAGTGGAATGGAAAATTTTAGACCAACCTACATTCTAAACGGTTGGTTATCACATCAGCAAGAGGAACCAAAAAACTACCTGAAGACCATGGGACAATAGTCCTTCCATCGGAACTCCATGGATTGGTGAGGGGGAGTTATCTTGGATCCCTCAGGAGGAAATCTTGTCCAGAATTTCTCTCTTGGATCAAAATCGGACGGCCTCAATTCCCCCACTTGTGCCGATGATGAAGGCTTCCCAACTGAATAGCTGGTTATGGCAAATCCAGTTGAGAGAAAGAATTAGCCAATTAGATGATACCATCATAGAATGGAATACCCAATGTGCTCTACAACAGAAATCCCAAAAAATCATAGCAAGAATCAATCGATTGATCGATATAGCGAGCTACCTAATTCCCAACTGCAGGTTCCTCATCAAATGGTAGTTCTTGTGGCCTTTGGATATGGTGTGGCCAGGCTTCTTGTGCTCGCCTCCGATGAAACACCAGGGACTCCGCCTTTGCTGCCTCTGTTCTTCTCCAGCTTCGGCTGCTGCAGCAACCTTGTCGACGCCATCCTTGTAAAGCATGGATGCCTCGATCGTATCAATTATGTCGCAGGTGATGTCACCCGCCTCGCCATCCGACTCCCAGATACAGATCCTGGGGAAATGCTTGTCGGCACAGCTTCCTCTCCCGGTCGCCACGTCGAGGGAGGAGGACCACTTCCTTGGCTGCATGAAGAAATGAGCGTCCAGAGAATCCGCCAACATGAACGACGGCGGCGCCGGAGAGTTCAGCCGCGCCGGAACCACCGGAATAGACTGCATTGCGGCCACGAGGTTGGTTGAAGGATAGAAAGTTCCGTGTAGGTGGTGGTTCTTGGGCTGGGCGGAGGAATTCACAACGTAACAGCTACCGTCCGGCCAGGTGAACACGCCGCCGCCCTTGGGAACACCGTTCTCCCACTGCCCGTCGTACCTGTTCCCGTTTGCCCAGATCAACACCCCTCTCCCTGAAACCACCCCCCCCTTCCACTCCCCAACGTACTGGTTCCCGTTCCTCCACATGTACCTCCCCTGTCCCTCCTGCAGATTCCGGCGCCACCCTCCGTCGTATAAGTCGCCGTTCGCGTACCGCTTCTGCCCGCACCCGTGCTTCCGGTCGGCCACCCATAGGCCCCGGTACGTGTCCCCGTCCGCACCCGTGAAGGTCCCGAACCCTTCCATCCTCCCGGACTTGAACTCCCCCTCGAAGGTGGCGCCGGAGGGCCAGGAGAACCTCCCCTTCCCGGCCGCCTTCCCCCGCCGCCACTCCCCCTCGTACATGCACCCGTCCGCCCAGAGATACTTCCCCGTCCCGTGGGGCACCTTCCCGGAGAAGCTACCGATGTAGATGTCTCCGTTGGGCAGCGGCTTCTCCACCTTCTTTCCATCCGCCACCGCATTCTCGGCTCCGTTGGGGGTTGGGGTGACCTTCCTGGTTGCGTACTGAGATCTGGAGCGAGCAGGAGGGGTGGGAAGGGAGACCGCAAACCCACTTTCTTCTTCCACTAACACGACCATTTTGTTGCTTGCTTCTGCGGCGACCTCCGCCACTACGACCACTTCTCCCTCATGCTGACTTTGGTCCCTGGACTTGTTGGTCGTGCCCCTCTTCGTCAACTGCTGTTGGTTTTCTTCCGAGATCGCCGGAGACGCTTCTCGCATCTCGTCCTCGGAGAAGTAAGTGGCTCTAGATCGGAAGAGAGACGGAGGAAGACACCACCACCACCGCTACTGCCAGCCGATGGTTACTCCGCATTATTGGCCACGTAACAACACATCCACTCCACCTCCTCTGTCACCGTCCACCACCCCACCCACTCCTCTGCTTCTTCTTCTTCCACTGCCAGCACTGGTCCTACCGTTTGGTTTGGATCGATGGGTACGATCTGGTCGGCGGTAAGAAGAGCGAAGGAAGGGGGTTGCGAGCAATGGATTGCAGGGTAGGGACTAGGGAAGCACGAGAGAATGAAGGGGGCCTGCAACGCTCTTCTCTGCTCTGCCTTTTCCCCCCCTTTTTTTTTTTTTTTTTGGGCCTTTTGTTCCTTCCTCTCCTCCTTTTTCTTGCTCCTGTCACTAGTGTAGTGAACTAGCCCTCCTCTCTTCTTTTTTTTTCACTTTTTATCTTTGAACGGGTGAAGTGGTGAACGTCAAATGCACCCAGCCAGGATTTTCTTTAATATCTTATTAATCGCAATACATTAATATAATAGATGATTGATTTATTCAACGTAATTATTTACTCGTGACAAAAGATAATCATCCTCTCTCAACTTGCATGAATGGGATGGTTAATTAAAGTTTCATCTTGAAATAAAATTTATAAAAACTTTTATTATATGAGTATATATTTTAATAATTAATATAATAAAAATAAATTTTTTATTATAACTATTACATAAAAAAATAAAAATAAATTTTCTCACCTTAAAAATTACGTCAATTTAAAAAATGTAAATTTTTAACTCACCTGACGTGGTATAAATTTTACCAGATAAAAGAAAATAATCTTATCTTTAAAAGTACAAATGTAAACGTCTCTACCTGTGTTCGGTGCTTCTTCTGTGGTCATATTTTTTTAATTGTTTTATTAACATGAGGTTTTACTTCGATCTTATCCATATATTTGTGAGGGTTCAATGAATTTACCTATTTTTCTCTTTTTTTATGATAGTGCTTTTAATTAACATTCCCTTTGTTACGGTAAACTTAAAGATTAGGGTATGCTTATTTTAAAGTACGTTTTTTTTGAAAAGGTGTAAGATTTACGGTAATTTTTATCGTAGAATATTAAAATTATTTGATAAATATATTATACACAATAATAATAATAATCGTAAATTTTTAAACAAACGATCCCTTAATCATGTAATTATTTCATTACACGTTTCGTTTCATCCAATGCTTAATAGTGAATTTGCTGACATAATAATAGAGATGGTTGGGTACCAAACGACGTCGGATAGAATAATGAGGGTGCAGGGGACGGTTACATAATAATAGAGATGGTTGTTTTTACAGAGAGAATATTGGGATATGTAATTTATTATATATACGGATAATTACGTGGTTGAGTATTAAATGGATGCATTTATACTCAACCAAAAGTTGCCACGGGGTCACGTGGGTTAAATCGAGACCTTTCTACGGGGCCTATATATATATATCGTAATGATATTTAAAGAGGTTTATGTCGGCAGGAGAATAAAAAATAAAAATATTAAAAAGTTCTAAATTTCGGACGTTTGTATCCTCGAAATTTCTCACTAGTCACTGTCGACCTCATGATATTGAGTAAAAAAATCCTTGACTTCTCTCACCTTAATATTTGTTTAACCAGTAAATTAGGTGGAGTAAAATTTATGTATTTTTTAAAATTACATAATTTATTATTTAAATTTTTAATATATATTTTTTAATATGAAATGTTAAAAGTACTTAACAAATATTACTATACACAGTTCAATGTATAATAAAAATGATAGTACATAGTAAAAAATATTTAAACAAAAAGTACCTTAAATTCTTACGTTGTTATTGTCATCATTTTTGTGTTATCATTTTCCCAATTTCAATTCATTGTCATCGTTACACCGTTCTCTTCTACATCACGTAATTTTAGTAAAAGATCTACCTCAATTGCGTGTCTTTTTTGTTGTATGCTAAGAAGTCAATTAGTTATCCTTTCAGTTTTTTCTCTATTGTGATTTCAAAGATTATCGATATTTTTAGGTATTTTAGGGATTATTGATATATTGTTAATGATTATTTAGTAATTTTTGATGATTAAATGTTTGGCGCTAATATTATTTATTGATAAATTAGTATTAGTAATACATATATTTGATTATTATAGATAGAAAAATGAATTGTAATGTTTGTATAAGAATTTTTACCTTTAAATTAAAATTTATAATGCTGCTTTTAAAGTTATATGGAAAAATTATGTTTAAAATCTTAAAATATCTTATTTTCACAATTTCTTTTTACCTTCAAATATAAATTTTCAATGATGTGCATAAATAATTCTATATTTTTTTTTCCTAATTTTTTCATTTCTATTTTCATTTTCATTTCTCAAATTTCTATTTTCTTAATTTTCAACGTGAAACCTTTTTATTGTCATTTTGAAATTCAAAAAATCTTACTCTTTTAGGTCTTATTTGGGGTCGATTTCAATCGACTCTTGAAATCATTTCTAATATTATCCTAAACTTATCTTTTTTATTATTACACAAATTTTAACGTATAAATTTCTATTATCTTAATTATTAAAAAAATTTAATTTTATTTAAGAAACTAATTTTAATTTTAATTTTATCCAATTCTTAAAATTAATTGAAATTCCCCCTGCATATATCCTCAATCTTCTTACAAAAGTATAGCACTGTAACACTTCAAAGAAAAGAAAAGAAAACAATGCAACATTACTACCGAGAGGTGTGCGTGTGGCTTTATCTTTAGTTGTTGGGGGTCCGTGAACGACGATAACGTTCTTGCAGTCATCCTCGCAAGCTTCGAGCATACACCTGTAAGATGCCTCCGTTAATCTTGTTTGGAAACAGCACCACCTATCGTCAATTTTATTTTTCAAGTTGACAACCATGTGTGAGTAAATTTCCAAGGAAAAAAAAAAGAACCAGCTTGTGTGGGGACGTTCGTTCACCGGCCCGGAGCTCTCTGGCAGCTGGTCCAGCCAACACAGACCACATAATAATAGAAGTGGGGAACACAGACCGATTGTCTCCAAACACCCACACTGCAAATCTGAATGACTTCCCCCCCCCCACAGTACCAGAAAAACTATCCTATTGTGTACTTCGTTTGAAAATTTTTGTTGTAAAAGATAGGTTTGAAAAGAATTTAAATTAATTTTGAGATTTAGATAAAATTAAAATTAAAAATAGTAAAATAAATAAAGTTGAAGTTATATAATAATTAATATAGTAAAAATTTATATAATAATAATGATACATAAATATTTATATAAAATTGAAGTTAAAAAAGATCTCTTTCAAATCAACTACCACAACACTATAAAAAGCTGAGAGATTTGAAATATGATAGTTTCTATGTAGAGCAAGGTTTCATTCACAAACGTTATTTTCAACTTTCAGGAGTATTCTTAATTTTCACCGTTAACTTTACATTTCTTGATATACTTTTCTTGTTATTTTGTCAATCTTGTCTCCCATCACATCAATATTTATATATTTTTAAAAATATTCTTTTATAATTTAATTCAAATAACCAAACATATACAACATATTTTAATAAATAAATAAATAAAATTTTGTTAGTTCTAGCTAGAGGAACATCCGATACTAGAACATCAGTTAGTTCCAACTAGAGGAATATTTGATGCCTTCCAAAGAAAAAATTGGTATTGGAACATCAATTAGTTTCAGCCAAAGGAAAATCTGGTGCCTTCTAGAGGAAAATCTAGTACATTCCAATGGAATATCTGATACTGAAACATTAGTTAGTTTTAGAGAAATATTTGGTGCTATCCACAGGAAAATCTAATACTGGAACATCAGTTACTTCCAACCAAAGGGAAATTTAGTACCTTTCAAAGGAAAATTCAGTGTCTTTCAAAGGAACATCAGTTACTTCCAACCAAAGGAAAATTTGGTACATTCCAAAGGAAAATCCAGTGTCTTTCAAAGGAATATCAGTTACTTCCAACTAAAGGAAAATTTGGTATATTCCAAAGGAAAATCCAGTGTCTTTCAAAGGAACATCTAGTGTCCTTTAGAAGAATATTCAACGTCTAGCAGTTTTAGAGGAACATCTTATATAATTAGTTAGTTCCAAAGGAACTTTTGATATGACTTGAAGGAACTTCCGATGTTCTAGAGGAACTTTTGATACATTCCAAAGGAACTTCTAATGCATAAAGTAACTTTTGGTATCTTAGAGGAACTTCTGATGCATCCCTGTGCATCATTGTGCATCTTAGAGAAACTTCCGGTGTGTCCCAAAGGAACTTCTGATGCGTCCCTTTGTTATTTCCAGTATGCTCTAGAGCTCTTCTGCTAGCCCTTCTTGCATGCGCGCTCCCCCAGAAGCACACACTATAATAACAGGTATAGATCGATTAGTAGCATACTCGATCAAACGGGTTATTTTCTCGCCTACTACGGATCCCATACTACCCCCCATGAACTGAAAATCCATAACCCCAATTGCTGTGGTAATACCGTTTAGTTGACCTATGCCTGTTTGAACAGCTTCCGTTA
>JAMKPZ010016123.1:0-18992 GCA_024699675.1 Amphibolis antarctica
ATTGTGTCTCTCGTATAATATTAACATGTACTGGTAGTGTATATGTAGGGTAATCAAATAATTTACACAAGTATACATATAGATTTATCAAGTATTAACTATGTATCTGAAATCAGAAATGGGTGCAACATTGCACCAACAGGGGATTTGGACAGTTTTGCCTTTGGGTTTGCTGAGTATGCTGAGGGTGAAGCAGAAAGTACTTGCACTACCTGAAAAACAAAGGAGATATTAATTTTTAAAACATTCTAAAAGAGGTAAGTTGAGCACACAAAGATCACAATGGCAAAAAAATATGCAGGATCTCAAAAGGTTCCAATAATATCAAACCATATCTCCATACAAATGGAGTAACTGTACATTGTATCAACTGCCAAGGCTCACCCTCTAATAATATCTAATATTTGTGCAGTGAAAAAATATGTATTGCATGAGTAGAGTAATGGTGGGAAATGTACAATTTGACAAATTGTAGAATATACCCAATTATTAGCTACATTTATTGCTAGTGCTTGTAATTCCTCTATTGAAAAGTATTTTACTATTATTATAAATCAATATGTCACAAAAAAACTACATTATTTAAAAAAAGTAAAATTGATGAAAGCTACAGTCTCTGGTTCTGTATTATGGACTTTCAGGACTAGATAACTTTGATGTCAGAACTTACACTAGTGATTCTACAATGAAAAGCTATGCAACATTTAGGATTCTATTATTGATGGCGATCAATACTGATCATACACTTCGTACATGTACTATGGGGCCAATGGAAGAGTTAGTCATGTACGTTAATGATTTTTTGACACTCTTGATTATGGGGGCCAGTCCTGGTAGCAATTTGTCAAGCCTGCAATATTCAGCAGTTAGCTACTAGATTGGAGATGTTAATACTGGTTTGACAGAAGAATATGTTCTGAAGCATCTAAAAGCTAGATTACATTCTCCATTTGCATGTTTGTCATTGTCAATCGAGCCTCTCAGCAACACTCTAGAAAAAGGAACCTGCATCATATGCCAGGTACTCCGTTATTTTGATTTAGTTGTATCTATAGTCAATACATGCATAATAATTCGTCATTACTTTTTAGCTCTGTAATTGCCTATTTGTCCAATCTCAAAGATGGAATTGTACCCAGACCTCAAAATATTTATTTTGTCCAAAGCACATGGCATGAATAAGGAGTTGGACATTGGTACACTAAGACACAGTCATCATTAAGCAATGCTGAAAGAAACTGGATTTTGAGAAACAAGGGCCTAATTAGTTATACATGACAAAAATTAGTTCTAGATTAAAAATTGTAAATTATAATATCAACATGTATGGATAAATAATATATGAAAAATCAATTAGAATAAAAAAATTGCCTTAAAGATTACAATGCATGTCTGAATTTGAAGACTCATATCAAGAAATCTAAGTAATCATCACACCTTGCACTTTGATCTTGCCACAAGTTTTCTTGGGTTTAAATGTTGCTCCACTAGTCAAACCTGCTCATCGTTTCTCCAACAATTCTTCCTCAGACTGCAACAATGTTTGCTGTAAACTGCAAGCAAGAGGAAGTAAAAAATTATTTATGTAAAAAAGAATAAAAATCTTCATGTAAAATCATGAAGGTGTTTGTTCCAATGAAGACATGTTATTTTATTTACTTTGATCGTGCATGTATGGACTTCAAAATCTACCTTGAAATTTGGGGAAAGCTAGGAAGCAATTTAAGGGTGGTTTGTATCTCCTGGAAATAGAGAAAATGGAAATTTGAAAAATATGAGCTACAACCAAGTAAGTTAACTACTAAATAATCCTATAATAACAGGAATGATAAATATGCAAACCATCATCAAATAAATTACTAACAATTAAATTATTTTAGTAATATCATTTTGTCATTAACATCAAATAATTTACACCACATCATCTTCATCATCCTATTCCATGTTGTACAAATCCCTTGGACTATAAGAGATAACTGCATGCCACCCTTTTTTAGTAGGATTGACAACATAAAATACTTGTTGAACTTGAGATGCTAATACAAAAGGATCATCATTATGACAACGATCAAAGTTCACTAAAGTAATATTAAATTCATCTATCTTAATGGCACGATCACCAACACCATAATCAACCCAATCACATTTGAGTAATACTACACTTCTATCAATGGCATAAGTTAATGATATGATATCATTAACAATACCATAATACATCACATCTCCTTCTACTAGATTTTTGTTTTTTCCACTGGCAAAGCATGATGTTCTTGCTTTTATACAAACACCACTATTTTGAGTGCTTCATTTACATTCAACATCCTTTGTGTGAAATCAAAATCCATTGATTACACAACCTTTGTAACTTCTTACATGTGGATTTGGACCACATGCTAACCATCTAAGCTCATTAGACACATTCTCCATTTTTTCTTCCTGCATGATTCACACCTACATGACAGAAACAACATTAACTTGTGATATACCACAAATTTGTATTGAGACATGGTACACCAATAAGCTTCATACTGTGTTACATGCATGTTGTGCAAACCATTCCAGAAATTTTGAAGAATGTATTCGTTCCACTTCTCACGCACGGGCACGACGATGTTGCGATCTTACAAGTTGGAAATGTTCCCTACATCGAATATGATGATCAATGTTAATAATATTAATTGATATATACCTTAATGAATTAAATTACAACAAAACTTATTAACAAAATTCATCAATCTCATTACAATTGTCAAGAATAGTTCGATGTGTCAATTGTAATGTGTGATAATCCAAATCATGCAATACTTCACCACCTAAAAATTGAGCACTTCTAGCAAATATGTCCCATCCTTCATTATTGTGTATTGTGTCTTGCAAATCATCATTTCTTGAAGCTTTATTAAATATTGTTGGAACACTTTGTAGGTATCTTGAACAAAATATCATAGACTCCATGGTTAGATAGCCTTCAGCAATTGAACCTTCCAGATGACGTGTATTATGTACATATGATTTTAGTTTGGCAAGATACCTACACATAGCAACATGTTAATGTGTATTTTGATAAATATTTTAAAAGTAATGGTAATGTCTTCATTACCTTTCTATTGGATACATCCATTTATATTACACAGGTCCTGCCAATCTTGTTTCTTCTGCTAAATGAATAGGTAAATGTACCATTATATCGAAGAAGGAAGGTGGAAAAATTGTCTCAAGTTTACATAAACATTTAGCAACTTCATCATCCAAGGTGACAAATTTCTCAGCAGTTGCATTCTTTGAACATAAATCTTTAAAAAAATTGCATAATTGGATAAGCACATCACTAACACTATATGGCAAACATCTCCTCACTGCAAGAGGAAGTAATTTTTGCATTAGTATGTGATTGATCATGATTTTTAAGTCCTGCAATCTTCTTGGAGTTAATATTAATACATTTGGAAATGTTGGAAGCATCATTAGGAACCTTAACTTGCTTAAGAACTTGACAAAATAACTTCTTTTGCATCTTATTCATTGTGTAACATGCATCTGGAATGTGTCCTGCATCATCTTTATCAATGTGTGGAGAACTTCTAATACCCATTTCAGCCATATCTAGACGTGCTTCTCTTGTATCTTTAGTTTTGCCTTCTGTCCCAAGTAAAGTTCCTATGATTTTGTTAGAAACATTTCATTCGATGTGTATCACATCCAAATTATGTCGTATAAATAATGTTTCCCAATATGGTAAATCAAAGAAAATACTTTTCTTCTTCCAATTAAAACTTTCATCACTGCTTTCAATCATTTTTCTTTTTTTGGAAGCAACATCACCCTTGCTTAGGGTGAAAGTAAGGCTATTAACTTTAGATAATACCTCTGAACTTGAAAGTGCTCTTGGTGGTGACCTGTCTTCAATTGTCCCATCAAATAATGATTTATTTGCACGATATTTATGATCATCTGGAAGAAATCTTCGATACCCCATGTAACAATACTTTTTGCTGTGTTTCAATCTATGAAAATATGTAAATTTATGACAAGATGGACGTGCATATGCTCCCTTCGTACTCCAACCAGATAACATAGTGTAACCTGGGAAATCATGTATGGTCCACAAAAGTGCAGCACGCATTTGAAACACCTCTTTCTTTGATTTGTCATATGTTTGTACACCTTCAACCCATAATTTCTTCAAGTCATCTACTAATGGTTGCATGCAAATATCAATAGCAACACTAGGTGAAGATGGCCCAGGAATAAGCAACGATAATGTTGAACCCCATGCTTGAACAGAAGGGTCGGGGGACCAGTCGGCTAGCCACCGGCATGCCGGTACAAAGAACTGACCGCAGGCTCCCCAAAACCCCCACTGGCGCAGATGGTTCGGGGAACCAACCGGCTAGCCGGCGGCATGCCGGTACAAAGAACCGGCAGTCGGCTCCCCAAAACCCCCATTAGCGCAGATGGTTCGGGGAACCAGCCGGCTAGCCGCCGGCAAATCGGTACAAAAACCCGGCAACTGGCTCCCCAAAAAACCAAATAAACCAACATACTCCCCTTTCGTGAAGTAGCTGGATAGAACTAACCGACATCCGACTGCCATGTAGCGGCTGCCAAGTAACTACCTAGAAAGGCAAGCCGAATCAATCAGGGAGATACGACGGGATTTAATCACTTAAATCTCGCAAATCAATCAATTACGTGGACTGCGAAATAAAATCAGGATTCACGCTGGCTTCCATCTTCAGGCACCCCAAAGAAGGAAGGCGACCCCTTATAAAAGAAGCGGCCTCCCACCCCATTCAACACGCTTCCACCTCTCAGAGAAACCATCATTCGGATGCGGGAGACGCTTGGTACGCTTTCGCCCCTTGGAGAAAACGTCGGCTGGAGGTTCTAAAGGAAGGGAGACGTGCAAAGCCCCGACGCCCGTTCGTCGCACCAAAGCGAGGACTTCCGATCATTGCTGACGACTCCTTGTAGGTAAGCCCTTCCGTCCTCGTCGTTTTACGTACGTTTTCACGATGTCTTTCTTGAGCCTCGACCATGTAACACCTTCCCCATGCAAGGGAAAGGTAGGAGGACAGACTCGGGTATCATTCCTTCGAAAACACGTCTGAAGGTACCGGTACCCGTCCTCCCGGCTAGGTGAATTCACCCGGCATGGTCGATTTCGGTTTGGTTGTGACCCTACCGTCGGGTCCTTTTACGTGGAAACTCTAAGTTTCCCAGTAGGTTTTACGCATTTTTACCCAACCGCATGTCTTTCCGGGAGGCATAAGTCTACCCTCCCGATGCCCGGAAATCTTTCCGAGATGACGCCTCCGGCATGCATCCTTGCTGGCGGTGGCCGTTCGGGAGTATGAACAAGCACAACCAGGCGGTTCCCGTTTCCTGAGAAATGTAAGTCTACATTCCCGACGCCCCGGAAAGATTTCCGGGATGACGCCTCCAGCATGCATCCTTACCGGCGGCGGCCGTTCGGGTGTATGAAGAAGTACAAACCAGCGGTTCTTGATCCCCGGGAAATATAAGTCTACATTCCCGACGCCCCGGAAAGATTTCCAGGATGACGCCTTTGGCATGCATCCTTGCCAGCGGCGGCCATTTGGGTGTACGAAGAAGTACAAACCAGCGGTTCCCGATCCCCGGGAAATGTAAGTCTACATCCCCGATGCCTCGGAAAGATTCCTGGGATGACGCCTCCGGCATGCATCCTTGCTGGTGGTGGCCATCTGGGTGTATGAACAAGTACAACCCGGCGGTTCCCATTTCCCGGGAAATGTAAGTCTACATTCCCGATGCCCCTGAAAGATTTCCGGGATGATGCTTGTTGATCCCCAACTTGAACAGAAGAGCCAGGGAAGCAGCCAGCTAGCCGTCGGCTCCACAGAACCCACATTGGCGCAAATGGGTGGGGGAAGCAGCCGGCTCCCCAGAACCCACATTGGCACAAATGGGTGGGGGAAGCAGCCGGCTAGTCGTCGGCTGGTCGATTCAAGGAACCGGTAGCTGGCTCCCCAGAACCCCCATTGATGCAAATGGGTGGGGGAAGTAGTTGGCTCCCCAGATCCCCCATTGGCGCAAATGGGTGGGGGAAGCAGCCGGCTCCCCAAAAACCCATTTTGGCCAACATATTTCCCTTTCGTGAGGTAGCCGGATAGAACTAACCAGCATCCGCCTGCCACGAGGCGGCTGCCGGGTAACTACCCAGAAAGGTAGGGCAAATCAATCAGGGAGATACAACGAGATTTAATCACTTAAATCTCACAATAAGTCAATCACGCGAATCGCGTGATTAAATCGGGACAAGCATCGCCTTCCATCTTCGGGTCCCCCTAAAGAAGGAAGGTAACCCCTTATAAAAGGAGGCTACCCCCTCCCTAAAACCCAAGCTTCCACCTCTCAGAGAAACCATCGTACGGATGTGGGAGACGCTCGGCGTGCTTTCGGCCCTCGGAGGAAATGCCGACTGAGAGGTTTTGAAGAAGGAAGAAGGAGAGATGCTTGGAGCCCCGACTCCTTGTCACTGCACCAGAGCGAGAGCTTTCGACCTACCCACTGACGACTCCCTACAGGTAAGTCCCTCCGAACTCGATGTTTTACGTATGTTTTCATGATGTCTTTTTACGTGGAAACTCTGAGTTTCCCAAAAGGTTTTACGCTTTTTTTTATTTTCCGATCAACGCATTTCGGGAGGCATAAGTCTACCCTCCCGATGCCCCAGAAAGATTTCTGGGGTGACGCCTCCGGCATGCATCCTTGCTAGCGGCGACCGTTCGGGCGTAGGAACAAGTACGACCCGGTGGTGCCAGTATCCTAGGAAATGTAAGTCTACATTCCCGATGCCCCGGAAAGATTTCCGGGGTGACGCCTCCAGCATGCATCCTTGCCAGTGGTGGCCGTCCGGGTGTACGAGAAGTACAACCCGACGGTTCTCATTTTCTGGGAGGCGTAAGTCTACCCTCCCAATGCCCTAGAAAGATTTCCGGAATGACGCCTCCAGCATGCATCCTTGACGACGGAGGACGTCCGGGTGTACGAGAAGTACAACCTGACGGTTTCCATTTTCTGGGAGGCATAAGTCTACCCTCCCGTTGCCCCGGAAAGATTTTTGGGACGACGCCTCTGGCAGGCATCCTTGCCGGCAGCGGCCGTCCGGGTGCAAGAGAAGTACAACCTGACGGTTTCCGTTTTCCATGAGGTGTAAGTCTACCCTCCCAATGCCCTGGAAAGATTTCTGAGATGACGCCTTCGGCATGCATCCTTGTCGGCAGCGGCCGTCCGGGTGTACGAGAAGTACAACCCGACGGTTCCCATTTTCCGAGAGGCGTAAGTCTACCCTCTTGATGCCCTGGAAAGATTTCCGGGATGACGCCTCCGGCATGCATCCTTGTCGGTGGCGGCCGTCCGGGTGTACGAGAAGTACGACCCGATGGTTCCCATTTTCCGGGAGGTGTAAGTCTACCCTCCCGATGCCCCGGAAAGATTTCCAGGATGACGGCTCCGGCATGTGTCCATGCCGGCGGCAGCCGTACAGGTGTACGAGAAGTACAACCCGGTGGTTCCCGTTTCCCAGGAAGTGTAAGTGTACATTCTCGATGCTCGGAAAGATTTCCGGGATGACGCCTGCCGTCGGCAGGCCGGCACAAACGGTCGGTGACTAGTTCCCTGAAAACCCATTTTTGGGTGAATGGTTCGGGGAACTAGCCGACCTGCTGCTGGCAAGCCGGCACAAATAGCCAGTGACCGACTCCTTGAAAACCTATTTTTGGTTAATAGTTCGGGGAACCAGCCGGCACAAATGGCCAGTAGCCGGCTCCCCGATAACCCATTTTTGGGTGAATAGTTCGAGGAACCAGCCGGCACAAATGGCTGGTAGCCGGCTCCCCTAAAACCCATTCTTGGGTAGATGGTTCAGAGAACTAGCTGATCCGTCGCCATCGAACTGGTGTAACAAACCGGCAGCTGATCCCCATTTTCCAGGAAATGTAAGTCTACATTCCCGATGCCCCGGAAAGATTTTCGGGATGACGCCTCTGGCATGCATCTTTGCCGACGGCGGCCGTTTGTGTCTACAAACATATGACCTGACGGTACCTGATTTCCGGAGAAGTGAAGATGCCCTATCGGGATAAGGCCACAGGCACGCATTCGTGCTGGCCCCGGCCAAGTGGTAATGTAAGTTGTCATCTCTAGTCAGAGAGGGGATATGATGCGGCAGCCGGCATATTCAATTGGCTGTCCGGCGGCCCAGTCGGCCGCCTCACCCATCCTTCAGTTCTTCTACTGAGAGGTCCGTAAGGGTGACTTCCGTGTCTTTCTCTCCCCCATTCACCACTAGATCCGGTACGTAACCCTGTCTTTTTTTATTCTCATTTGCTTTTACCGGACGGGATGAGGTTATCCCTTCCGATGCCTGGGAAGGTTTTCTAGATGAGGCCATGAATGGCCGGACTGACTGTCATAGTTTTCCATTTTTAGAGCCAGAGAGAGGCTGGGAATGCTCAAGCTGTCTGGGGGTGCCTAACACCTTCCCCAACAGTACCCTGAGCCCCGTATCTAGTTCTCTCATGTTACATGATTTTACGTGATTCCCGTGGTTTTATCGTTTCGATGGTGGAAGGACACTTTCCCATCTGGTTTTCCTTATTTTCTACCCAAAAATAAGGTGGCGACTCCGTTTAATGAGCCATCCGCCCCACGTGGTGATGTGCTCACACAAACACCTTTCAATTCTCTATACCTCGGTCCATCTTTCGGCGGGGCTGGTGGAAACCCATGGGCTTCCAGGTGACAGCCGGATGAAAGAGAGGGTACAGATTTTTGGCGACTCCGCTAGGGAGACTTGCTGCGTTTTGTCGATTAAGTGACTCAAACTCTCACTCGTATGGCCCTTTTATAGTCAGTCTTTTATTTTTCCATTAGGATTTTAACATACTTGTCACATTTGCATGCGAAGCCGCTTTCAAATGCATTGAACCATATCACCCTTCTTTTGAATCCCTACAGATCTTTACGGACCCCTGCGGGTTCTCTGGGCACCGTCTCCTCAAGGACCTCTGCCCTACAGGTTCCGGACCCCGCTGGCTCCCCCTGTCCTAACTCGCTCACAAGTAAGAGCCATGGCCACCAGTTCCGCTGTGGCTTCCGGATCATCCACTTCCATCACTTCGGCAACCTCTGTGCCACTGTCCGTGGTCTTCGGCCTGTCGCCGCTTGTCGTCACCTGGACGAACTTCACCCGGCCTGTCATTGTGCCTGCCAGAATCCCGGACCAACCAAGGGTGCCAGATATGTCTGTAGCTGTGGCATTCGATAATGGTAGTAAAGGCACGCACTCATCAACAACATCTCAAGCACTTAAGAAGACTGTTCGAGTGCCTAAAGAAGTACAAGCTCAGGTTGAACCCATCAAAATCAATATTCAAGGCCACCACCGAAAAGCTCCTCGGCTTCGTCATTAGCAAATAGGGAATTGAGGTAGATCCCGACAAGGCGAAAGCAATCTTAGACATGCCTCCCCCGCAGATAGAATAACAGATCCGGAGCTTGCTTGGAAGGCTACAGTACATCGCGTGTTTCGTCTCGCGCCTCACGTCGATCTGTGAGCCCTTCTTCAAGTTGTTGAAGAAAAATGCCAGCTTCACGTGGACAACAGAATGCCAAGTCGCCTTCGACCACATCAAGCATCAGCTGTCCCGGCCGTCAGTTCTCGTACCACCTCACCCCAGATGACCACTTTTCTTGTACATGTCGGTAATAACTTCCTCCATGGGCGTAGTATTGGGCCAGCATGACACTGGTTGGTGATGTGAATGAATTCACGTGCTTGCTATAGCTTTCTTGATTTTCATTCACCTTTTTTGGTTTCCGTGCAACTTTATTGGTTCTTGTGCGATGACCGTACCTTTTCAAAGTTGTGAGGAATCGTTTCAACTATCATGATTTTTGTGCAACCAGTTTTTGAACCGGTTGCCACCTCAGGTTAGCCAAAAGCTGGGTGCCAAATTTTCTATAAATAGAGGGTCAAGGCATTTGAGATTTCTTCATCTCCTCCTCTCGATCTCATTCTTCACTTGAGCTCTTTCCGTCGATTTTCTTTCATCTTTCATTTTTCTTTCACCACCAATATGCCTCGCACAAAAAACATCATGGGCCACGTCTGACGACCGGCTCCTAGGGCCATGCAACGATGGCTTGATGTTCTACCGGAGACGCTGAAGAACCTACCGGTGAGGGAGCTCGTGTGTCCTGATCGAGCCGAATCTGCCTGTTTGTCCGTCTTCTTCGAACTTACCGACCACGGCTGTGACACCTCTTTGGCCAAGGCTATGTCCTGGTGGTGGTTGTCGCAATGGCGGTGAGACTCTGGTGTCTCCAGTTCTCGTCTACCGGTGGGCGGAGCGGAAGGTGAGGTGTCGGTGGAGGCCCCCCTCCAGAGTTCATGGTGCCGGACGCACCGCAAGATGATGGTGAACCGGTCACGGCGTCTTGCTGGGACTTTGTCAATGCCGTGGACGTCCCCAACGATGTGGTGTCAGACGCAGGATTGGTCCGGCTGGCGCTCCCCTGGTACCGTACCCCGACCGGCTCCGAGGAGGCGGTGGCCGATGGCGTGGCTTCGAGGAGGAGCTGGCGTCCCCCGTCGACAGCCGCTTGGCTGTAAAGATGGTTTTATATGGCAGGCTGACTAGCTTCGACCGGCTGCTAGAGGTGGTGTAGCTGTTTGCCAGGCAGGGCCTGCTTCCTTTCGTCCGAGACTTTCGCTGGGTGGAGACTGTCCCCAGTCTGGTGGCTAAGATGTACTCCAACCTGTCAGAGGTGGAGTCGCAACTCGTCCTGGGCCTTCAATCTGGGCTGGTGGAGTTCTCCGACGGACTCCTGTTCGAGGTGCTGGGCCTCTGCTTCACCGACCTGGACATCTTCTCTCCTCTTTCAAGCCTTCCCTGGAGCATCGGCGACATCAACCTGTTGTCGGCAAGCTGGTACAAATAGCCGGCAGCCGGCTCCCCAAAACCCATCTTTGCACAAATGATTCGAGGAACTAGTTGACCTACCGCCGGCAAGCTGGTACAAATAGCCGGCAGCCAGCTCCCCGAAAACCCATCTTTGCGTAGATGATTTGGGGAACTAGCCGGCCTACCGTCGGTAAGTCGGTACAAAAAATCGGCAGTTGACTCCCTGAAAACCCATCTTTCCACAGATGATTCGGGGAACCAGCCGACCTCTCGGTCAACTACTAGGGCATGGGTTTGAGACACCGGTGGCCAGCCTGTCTGAAGGTGGCGGCCGTGATGAACCCCGGTCGGGTACGTGATGTGCTTGTCACGTACGGCCATGGGGAGCCGGCCTCTCGGTCAGCTGGTAGGGCGTCGGTTTGAGACACCGGTGGCTGGCCTGTTTGAAGGTGGCGGCCATGATGAGCCCCAGTCACTTTGTCTATGGGTAGAACTTCTTCAATTGCGACAGATTGACCAGACCAAACTCTTGTTGTATGGCCTCATCGAAGAGGTAAGTGGCCCCCCTGCTGAGGGTCTTAGTGATGACGTCTAGGCCACGCCAATTTGGGGAGAATTTTCCCGTGGAGCCTATTGGGAAAGTGGCACGAAGGACTAAGTCACCAGACATGAGGATCTGGGGATAGACTTTCTTGCCGTAAGCCCTTGCCATCTTCTACTGATAACTCTGGGCGTGGTCCAACGCTCTCAATCTTCTCTCGTCCAGGAGATTGAGCTGTAGTAGACGTTATTTCGACCACTAGTCATCGGAGTCTGCTTCCTCCTTGAGGATGCGGAGGGATGGAAGCTCTACTTCCACTGGTAATACTGCTTTAGTCCCATACACTAGCGAGTACGGTGTTGCTCCAGTGGCGGTTCGTAAGGACGTCCGGTAGGCCCAGAGTGCATACAGGAGGTGGTCATGCTAGTCCTTGTGTGTTCGGACCATCTTCTTGAGGATCTAGACCAATGTCTTGTTAGCCGCTTCGATCACTTAGTTCATCTGTGGCCTATAGTGGGACGCCCTTAGGTGGTGGATACAGTATTGCTTGAGGTAGCCTGTAACTTGCTTGGCTGTAAAGTTGGTGCCGTTATCGGTCACCACCTTGAAGGGTACACCATACCGGGTGATAATGTGGTTGCGCAGGAACCTCTGGGTGGCGGCTGCCGTGACTGTTTTGTAGGATGCCGCTTCCACCCACCTGGTGAAGTAATCTATGGCCACTAGTATGTATCGGTGTCTGTTGGTGGCTATCAGCTTGACCTCGCCTACCACATCCAAGACCCACATGGAGAATGGCCAAGGGGAAGCCATGTTGTATAGTTCCTTAGGGTGCGCATGGATGAGATTTCCATGAATTTGGCATTGGTGACAGCAACGAACGTAGGTTGTGCAGTTTGCCTCCATTGTGCTCCAGTAGTAGCCTTGGAGCATGATTTTCTTTGCTAGGAGGATCCCGTTCATGTGGGATCCGCAAACGCCTTCATGAATTTCCTGCATGACCGTATGTGCCTTGGGCTGAGTCACACACCGGAGAAGAGTCTAGTTGTGAGACCGCTTGTAGAGCTATCCCCCGCTGAAGACGTAGCTAGCTGCTAGCCTAGACAGCGTACGTCGATCTTGGTTGGTAGCCTCTGATGGGAACTCTCCGATCTCCAGGAAGGTTTGTATATCTGAATACTAGGGGCGATCTTCTTACTGTGAGTTCCCCAGATCGTCGTCTGGGGATCTGGGGTCTGCATTTTTTGGTTCATTGACTGGGGCCAGTTCTCTGTGTTGGTTGACTATTTGTCGGCCGTTGGGGGGGCTAGCTAGATGCAAAGGCACAGATCTAATGTGTACCCGCCTGGGGACTTCTGTGAGGCGATAGATGTCCTCACTGTAAGCCGGCTGGTGAAGTGTTGTGACTTCAACGGCTTTGCTTCGACCTTCCATGACCGTTACCCATGACGCTAGGATGGCCAGAGCATCTGCGTATGGGTTATGCTTGCGGCCGATGTGCTGGAAGTGGATGAACCGAAAGTTCCTTGCTAATCGCAGTACGAGCTCCTGGTATGGCTGGAGCTTGAGGTCTTGGGTTCTCCACCTGTTGATAGTTTGAGAGATTACCAGCATGGTGTCGCCGAACACACGCAGATGGGTGACCCAGAGTTCCAGTGCGAGTCGTAGTCCCATGACGCAAGCCTCATACTCTACCTCGATGTGCGAGCATGTGAAGAGAAGCTGCTTGTCTGCAGGTAGCATCCATCCTTGGGGATCCATAAGGACGACTCCCACCTCGCGGCCTTTGTTGTTGACCGCTCCGTCGAAGTACAGGGTATGGGGTTCTGGCTGGTCTAGATCCATCTAGTCAATGGTGAAGACGGGTTCATCTAGGAGCAAGTCTTCCAACAACTGATAATCCGGCAGGGGCTGATGTGCCAGCTGGTCGACCATGGCTTGGGCCTTGATGGATTTTTGGGATATGTACCAAATGTTGAACTTGGCAAGGAGCATTTGCCATTTTACACACCTGCCTACCAAGGCTGGCTAGTCAAAGAGGTAGCGCAGGGGATCCAGGCAGCTAAGTAATAGAACCAAGTAGACCACCAGGTAGTGTCACAGCTTTTTCATTGTCCAAACCAATGAGAGGCAGTATTTTTCTATTAGTTCATACCATTCCTCTACCTCGGTAAATTTCTTACTGAGGTAGTATATGGCTTGCTCGATTCTGCCAGTAGTATCATGCTGACCTAGCACTGCGCCCATGGAAGAAGCCGTGACTGACATGTATAGGAAGAGCGGCCGCCCAGGATGAGGTGGCACGAGAACCGGTGGCCAGGACAGTTGCCGCTTGATGTGGTTGAAGGCGACTTGGCATTCTGCTATCCATGCGAAGCTGGCGTTTTTCTTCAACAACTTGAAGAAGGGCTCGCAAATCGGTGTGACATGCGAGATGAAGCACCCGATGTATTGTAGCCTTCCTAATAAGCTTCGAATATGCTACTGCATCTGTGGGGGAGGCATATCTAAGATTGCTTTTACCTTGTCAGGGTCTACCCCAATTCCCTATTTGCTGATGACGAAGCCAAGGAGTTTTCTGGTGGGGGGCCCGAATGTTGATTTTGACGTGTTTAACCTGAGCTTGTACTTCTTTAGGCACTCAAACAATCTTCTCAAGTGCTTGAGATGCTGTTGATGAGTGCACGCCTTCACTACCATATCATCGACATAGATTTCGACTTCTTTATGCATCATGTCGTGGAAGAGGGTGGTCATGGCTCTTTGGTAGGTAGCACCAGCATTTTTGAGCCCGAATGGCATTACCCTGTAACGAAAGATGCCCCAGGGGGTTGTGAATGTGGTCTTCTCCTTGTCTTCCTTTGCCATAAGGATTTGGTTGTATCTGGAGAATTTGTCAATGAAAGAATACACCCCATATTTAGCAACGTCGTCTACCAAGACATCTATGTGTGGTAGTGGGAAGTCGTCCTTGGGGCTAACCCTGTTGAGGTCCCAATAGTCGACACACATGCGTACCCACCCATCTTTCTTTGTTATGGGTACCATGTTTGCCACCCATTTCGGGTAGAAGATGGGCTGGTGGAATCGGACGTTCAACTGCTTGTGGACTTCCTCCTTCAGTTTCTGGGCTCATTCCTGTCTCATCCACTGAGCTTTCTGCTTCACAGGGTGGGCTCCCAGTTTGAGGGGTAGTCGGTGGACTGCTACCTATTCATCCAAATCGGGCATGTCCTCATAATCCCATGCAAACACTTCCACGAATTCTTGTAGGAGTGCGAGGAGTTGTTGCCGGTAGGGCTCAGGTACCTCTTTGCTAATTTTCGTTTCTTTTCGATGTTGTTCATCCCCAAAGTTTATAATTTGAACTTCGTCAGTAGAAGTTATATCGGTGGACTCAGGCAGTTGGACCCATGGACCGACCTCTTCAAGTTCTTGATCTTGCAGGTGGGGATCGTTAAGGTCTTCTACGGCTTGCTGACCCTCAAGTGGAAGGGGTGCTGGATGAGGAATCTGATGGGAGCGACATTCGTGGTCTCCTGGCTGGGTGCTGGGTGAGTGTGCCAGCTATCGGTTTGAGATGACGGTGAGCCCCAGGAAGGCTCCGGAGGAGATGGTGATGGATTTTCCATGCCCGCCTGCTTGAGATGTCTTGCCATCGGGCTTCGTCTACTGCTCTGGCCGCTTAGCGCATGAGGAGGGGGAGGGGTAGAATACCCCTAGTTCTGCCCCTATTGCAGGGACTGGTGACTGCATCGATAGGTGGGGAAACCATGGTGGAGTATCGATTGAGGATGCAGCAGACTGGTCACGTTCGCCTGTTTGAGTGACCGTGGCAGAGGAGGAGCAGAATGCCCCTAGTTCTACCCCATGATGTTGGCCAGTATTCTGCTTGTGGAAGATGTTGCCCAAACTAAGCAGGCTAGCTATCCCGACTCTGTGATGCGGCACCCCTGTCGGGAATTGAAGGTTTCTAGATGATTGTACCAATGGCTGGGAAGTTCTCTGCTGTCGGCATGCGTCCTTGCTGGCGGCGGCCATTCGGGTATACAAACGTACGACTCGACGGTTCCTGATTTCCGAAGAAGTAAAGATGCCCTACCGGGATAAGGCCACCGGCATGCATCCATACTGGCCCTGGCCAAGTGGTAATGTAAGTTCTCATCTCCAGTCAAGGGGGGGGATATGACGCGGTAGCCGGTATATTTAGCCGACTACCTCACCCAACCTTTAGTTCTTCTAATAAGAAGTTTGTAAGGGTAACCTTCGTATCTTTCTCTCCCCCATTCACCACCAGATCCGGTGCGAAACCCCGCATTGTTCAATCTTGGTTTGTTTTATCGGAAGGATTAAAGTTATTCCTCCCGATCCCCTGGAATGTTTTCCAGGATGAGGCCTTGTGTGGCCAGACTAACTATCGTAGTTTTCTGTTTTAGAGCCAGAGAGAGGCCGGGAATGCCTGGGCTGTGTGGGGTTGCCTAACACCTTCCCCAATAGTACCCTGAGCCCCGTATCTAGTTCTCTCATGTTACACGATTTTACATGATTCTCGTGGTCTCATCGTTTCGATGGTGGAAGGACACTTTCCCATCCGATTTTCCTTGTTTTCTACCCAAAAATAACTTGGCGACTCTGTTCAATGAGCCATCCACTCCACATGGTGATACGCTCACACAAACACCTTTCAATTCTCTATACCTCGGCCCATCTACCAGAGGGGCCGATGGATACCTGTGGGCTTTCGGGTGATAGTCGGATGAAAGAGAGGGTACAACGACAGTCAGTCCGGCCACACATGGCCTCATCCTGAAAAACTTTCCAGGGGATCGGGAGGAATAATTTTATTCCTTCCAGTAAAACAAACGAAGATTGAACAATGCGGGGTTTCGCACCGGATCTGGTGGTGAATGGGGGAGAGAAAGACATGAAGGTTACCCTTACGAACTTCTTAGCAGAAGAACTGAAGGTTAGGTGAGGCAGCCGGCTGCACCGCCGGACAGCCGGCTGAATATACCGGCTATCACGTCATATCCCTCCCTTGACTGGAGATGAGAACTTACGTTACCACTTGGCTAGGGTCGGTACAGATGAGAGCTTACGTTACCACTCTTTTATTCAATCTTTTATTTTTGTAAAAGGGAAAGAATAGCAAAAAGCAAAAAGAGAAAAAAAAAAAAAGAGAAAAATGAAAAAGAAGAAAAGTCAGTGACTAGAATCCTTCTTCAAGTGGAAAAGAAAAAAAAGAGAGAAAAAGGAAAAGAAAAAAAGAGAGAGAGAGAAAAAGGAAAAGAAAAAAAAAAAAAAGAGAAGAAAAGTTACTTGTTGCTGAGTCCTGAAAGCATATGGACTCCTATAGAGGGGAAGGGTAGATTTTAGGATTTCGCCAACTGTTGGCAGTCCTATACCTGACTTGTCATGATTGACCAAGTGTCCCCTCTCTTCAGGGCTTGGCAACCCATCGAAGTCCGCCAATACAACCGGGTGCCGGAACCCATTTAGCGACACCCACTTCTCCCTTTTTCTCTTGTCCTAGGGCTTGACACCCCAACTAAGTCGTCAAGACAGGGCTTGGCATCCCTCACAGAAGACTTGCTGGTAGTTGCGTCCTTAGTAGCATTGGGCTTGGCATCCCGCTGAAAGTCGCTTCCACCCCTGGGTTCCGATGTCCACGTCTTCGAAACCCACACTATTCTATCCGTTATCACCGCACCCCTAGAGCGAGCTTGTGAGGAAGAATAAGGATAACTATGGGCAGAAGGACAGCATTCAGATCTCTCCTCTCAGCCTGTCTTTGTCGCCTTAGGGTCACTTCCGCTAGACAAAGGGACCACGTTTCCAAACACACCTATGTGAAGGTCTAGCGGTTCCTTTTTGTTGTGAGGTGAGCCACCTTTCATTCTCCTACAGGTTCAGATAGCACCATTGAGTCGAAACAGCCACCTTGCGCGGACTCCATCACAGGTAGCCACTTGAAAGGTCCCCTCACCTTTTCTGTGCCACTATTCCTAAAACAGCGGCAAATAGGCTTGGCACCCACCGTTTTACAGAACCAATGAGGCAGGACACAAAAGGAAGGGCCACAAGGGAATGTCTCAACACTTGCACACACCACACCACTTGTATACACAGATAAGGGGAGGAAATGACACCTCCTCCCCACCCTTAGAAACTAACGTACGAATGAGTGTGCAGGTAAATAAGCCAGTTGGGTCAATCAGCCAGCTTCTGCTTAAGAGACATGGTTACCCACAGACGGTTGGCACCTTGGCCACATCCAACGTCTGGACAATAACCGTTCCTTGCAGGAACAAAGGAGACCTGCCCATGCACATCGCCTAGCTCAGACAACTGGACTCTAGAACAAGGACCCGTGCCAAATGTGCCGTCACGCAGAGAAACGGCCGATTGCCAGGTAAACTAGCCGGCAGCCGCTCGCAAGACACGACAACCCAGATGGAACAAGCACCCACAGAGTGAAGGGTTGCAACCACGCGATACCCAGCCCAAAGTACTGGAGGCCGCTACCTGCGATTTGGCTAAAATGCCACCTCGCACAGAGGTAAGACTGACCAATGGGGGGAGGGAATAGCAGGCTACCCAGTATCATCAACCGGCAACCGCCATAACGATCCGGCTTATGTCGGCATCCGACATTTCTGTCGCAACGCGAATGCCCTCTCTGTATCACTACCTTGCACCTTACTCGCATACACGCACAAGTTCTTGGGTACACGATCCATAGGAAATATTTCGTTAAATACAATTGATATTATTTAGATAATTCCTTAGATTACAGATGCGAGACAAAAAAAAAAAAAAACAGGTTGTAAGGTACACAAGGTCAATCTACGTCACTGTCCCTTCGGCGCCTGTACCTCCGACGTTAAACCCTCCAGCGCTCCTGTTTGATCTCCCGAGCCTCCACCCGCTCCAGCAAGCCAACCAGCCGGTCCTCGCGGTTCATCACTCGCATAAGGACGTCGTCCTAGGCACTCAGGCGGTCCATCGCCATGCGTAAATAGTCACCCATGGAGTTCAACAGGGACTCCATGGTGGATGCACCGGTAGCCGCGCTCTGGCCCGAAACTCTGCCTGTGAATGGTGAAGCAGCAATGGAAGCAATTGGTAGATGCCCAGTCGATGGACCGGCAAATGTCCCGGTAGACGAGCTAGCTCGCTTAGAAGCGAGCCTCTCGTAACGGCCGAGATCGACCGTCGTGATGGGCCAGGTCGAGAGCGAGACCTTCTACCGGCTGTTGGTCGAGACGCACAGGAAGCCTGCCAACTCGACCATAGCCTCACTGAACAGCAACTGGCTGGGAGGCTGCCGACCTGGGTAGACCATGCTCCGCATCTAACGTCGAACCAATGTAAGCGCTAAAATTGTGCTTCTTTTTATACTATTATTCATGCCTTTTAGAGATTAAATGATAACAAATGCATGATCATAACCAAGATTTTATTATTTTAGCATTTGATTGATTATGCATAAAAATATA
>JAMKPZ010016125.1:0-11819 GCA_024699675.1 Amphibolis antarctica
GTTATCAAACAAGGGCTTCACATAAACACATGAATCAAAATTGCTGCGATGAAAACCAACTGAAGTAATAAAAGAATCAAATCTTTTATACCACTGCCGTGGAGACTGCTTAAATCCATACAGAGACTTATCTAATTTGCAAACCATATCTGACCTGTTCTTCACAGCAAACCCAGGTGGTTGTTCTATCCAAATGTCTTCTTCCAAATTTCCATGTAAGAAAACTGTCTTGACATCCATTTGTTCAAGTTCTAAATCACAAGCTGTAACAATAGCCAAAAGAACTCTGATGGATGTATGACGTACCATAGGAGCAAAAACGTCATGAAAATCAATGCCTTCTTTCTGGGAGTAGCCTTTGGCGACAAGTCTTGCTTTAAATTGAACTCCCTGGTTGCCTTGTGTCCTGACTTTCTTCTTGAAGACCCATTTGCAACTTACAACATTTCTACCATGAGGACGCTTCACTAAAGTCCAAGTTTGGTTCTTATGAAGGGACTGAAGCTCCTCTTCCATGGCTGTCATCCACAGGCCAGTTTCTAGATCCTTCACAGCAGCTTCATATGTGGAGGGTTCTGTAGAATCCTCCATCTCAACAGCTACCTGTAGAGCAAAAGCAATCAAATTGCTATAGCCATACCTAATGGGAGGACAGACATCTCTTCTAGGTCGGTCCTTTCCAATTGTCTTAGGTGGTAGCTCCTCCACCTCTTCCTCTCTATTGTCAACCTCCTGCAAATTCTCAATATCATCATTTTCCTTGGTTTCACTATGCTCAGGACTGCATGGCAACGTCAAGGGTAGCTCCACCTAATTAGGCGTGGAGTGATGCAACTCTGGTGATTCTCCCAATGCTGATTTATCTGAGGTTTGCAACATAAATTTTTCATCAAAAGTAACATCACGATTGTGAATTACTTTACCTGAATCAGCATTATAAATTCTGTACCCTTTTATTCCAATGCCATAGCCAACGAAAATACATTTTTTAACCCTTGGTTCCAACTTACCATTGTTGACATGATAATAACCTGGACACCTAAATATCTTCAACTTGGAATAATTTACAGATCTGTTCATCCAAGCATCAAATGGTATATTTCCATCTAAGGCACTAGATGGAGACCTGTTCACCAGAAAGGAAGCTATATTGACAACCTCTGCCCAAAATTTCTTTTCCAAATTTGCATGTAACAACATGCAATGTGCCTTCTCAAGGAGTGTCCTATTCAACCTTTCTGCCACTCCATTCTGCTGAGGTGTGTATCTGACTGTATAATGTCTTGTGATGCCTTCTGACTTGCAAAAGTTCTTAAATTCATGAGAATAAAATTCCAGGCCATTATCTGTTCTTAGATACTTTACTTTCCTATCTGTCTTGTTTTCAACCTGCAACTTCCACTGCTTAAAATAAGCAAATGCCTCGCTTTTATGCTGCATAAAGAAAACCCAACTCATCATGCAATAATCATCAATAACAGATAAGAAGTATCTAGAATCTGCCAAAGAAGACTGCCGAGATAGTCCCTAACAATCTGCATGGACATAATCAAGTACTCCCTTGGAAGTATGCTGTCCACGCCCAAATGACACTCTCTTCTGCTTCTCATATACACAATGTTTGCACATATCAATGCATGCAAACTTGTGCCCAGCGAACCTGTCTATGCTACTCAATTTCTGCATACCTTTCTGTCCCAAATGCCCCATCCTAGAGTGCCAAATGACAGAGAGATCTTGCTGATCAGATGTAGATGTGACTGCTGTTCCTACAACTGGAGTGCCTTGTAGAATATACAGTGGACCAGACTTAGCTCCTTTCATTACAACTAGCGAGCCTTTCAAGACATTAATCTTTCCATTACCTCCTGAATATCTATAGTCCTTTGCATCAAGAGCCATCAAAGAGATCAAGCTCTTTCCCAAATTTGGGACGTGCCATACGTCCTCTAGAGTTCTAATAGTCCCATCATGCAATTTAAATTTAACAGTGCCAACACCTGCACAGGTACATATATCATCATTGGCCAAGGTAACTTGGCCTCCCTCCACCTGCTCATAGGTGTCAAAATACTCCCTAGTTGGAGTCATATGATGTGATGCACCTGAATCCAAAATCCAATGACTATTGGAATATGCACTGCAACAAACAGTAAGGGAAAAGTCACCTTCAGAGGCTGAATTTTCTGCAATAACTACTTTCCCTTTACCTTTCAACTTGGGACAATTGGCCTTCCAGTGGCCCTTTTCTTTATAATAGTTGCAAGTATCTTTAGAATACTTGCCATTGGATTTGCTTCTGCCTTTGCCCTTGCTATTGAATTGTTTCTAGCTTCTTTCTCTAATTTCCTGTTGATGTACTGATAAACCTGAGCCACTGGCTTCACCTGTACCATGTTGTACCATATGCCTTACCTCTCGCATGAGGGCTAGATCTCAGCTCATCCAGGGTAATAGAATCCCTACCAACAACACAAGACTGCACAAAATTCTCAAATGACAAAGGCAAAGAACATAAGAGAATGAATGCAGCATCCTCATCTTCAATGGTAACACCTATGTTTCTCAACTTCATGAGAAGTGCATTTAGTTGATCTAAATGCTGTTTCAGTGGTGTACCCTCCTTCATCTTCAAAGAAAATAGTCTTTGTTTCAACAGTAGTTTGTTTGTTAGTGACTTGGTGATATAAAGTGACTCCAGTTTCTGCCACAGTCCCAAAGATGTACTCTCATCAGCAACTTTGATTATCACTTCATCTGACAGGCAAAACAAAATGGTAGAATGTGCTTTTTCCTCTTGTTGAGCATATTCTGTGGAATTCTTATCAAGATCTGACTCCTTATTCAATGGAGCCCAAATGCTTTGCTGTTTCAGTAACGCTCTCATCTTGATTTGCCATAGACTAATGCCATTTTTCCTACTGAATTTATCAATCTTCATTCCAGGAGTAGACATGATTTCAAGTGGGATATTCCACAAGCACACACGAATACAAATGAAGCAAGTATTCAACAAAAAACTTCCACCAAAAATTCAAATGGATTCAAATCACAAGTAAGCCCAAAAAATCCAATCCGGCGCCTAAAAAAGGAAAGTTGCCAATTTTCAACAAAAAAAACGCCAAAGATGATATCTCTTTCTACGTTCCACGAAAAATCTCCAAATTTCTTCCACAAACACAGCACAATATAAGGAAGGATCAGATGGGCTTACAGACGTATTCTAGCAAGTGGAATACCAAGCGCACGAGTTGGCGTCCTCGGATGTCACGCTGGCGTCGCGACGGCGACAGATTTGCGCCTCCCTGTGCCAACTCCTCCCACGGGCGAATACACGGCCAAAACTCCTTGAACAACCTATGATACCACTTGTTACTTCCAGAGGTATCCAAGCACAGCAGATTCGAATGAGATTAGCATGTGTAAGAGGAAGAAAACACGAAGGAAAGTCGAAATCACAGCTGGCGACGGCTTGGACGCGCGGCTCGGGTTCTAGGCGTGCCCAAATGCCCAAATCACAAATGCAAACGAGATTTACGTGGTTACCCAACTTGGGTACGTCCACGGGTGTCTTTCCTTGGGTTCTTCACTATCTTCAAAATGGTGGATTACAAGAGAAAGGGAAAGGGAAGAGTGGGATGGTTGACGTATCAAGGGTTGACTCGGCCTTCTCACACAAAGCTTCTCTTGTTACAAAAATGATCTCTCACAAAAATCCTAATTCCCTTTTGGGCATTTGGATGGCCTTATATAGTGGCTAATCATCCATGATAAAAATGCCTTTACAAACATAATAAGATTCAAGACATATTCAATAGAAACGTCTTCCCACAAAATATTTGTACATTAGTTTAAGTTATATACTTGATCTTTTTAGAGTACACCTACTATCCTATAAACAAAACAAAAATGATATAACGAATTCAAAATTCGTTATAACGATTTTGGCATGTTGGAATTAAGATTATCTACCTAGATAGAACAAAATAGAATATCATTTAAATTTGTCTGTATTTATTCATTTTAGAATAAAAAATTGAAGTTCCATACAAGCCTATCTTCACCAAACGGAAGTTCCATCCAGACCAATATTAGGAAACAGAAGTTCCATCAGGAAATTAAAATATCCTAGACCTTAATGGCTAGCTGTAAAGTTAAGGCCGTAGCTTAATGATCAACCGTAAAGTTATGATCATAAGGCCACGAACCTTCATATAGTTATCCACAGTATTCACACAAAGTATTACGACAAAAAAATTTGGTACATGATTCAGATATCCGTATGATTATTCAAATTTCTTTGTGATTGATTTTATCTTAGAAATTCCTCTAAGGCAAAATTTGGATAACCATTTTAAGAAAAATGTTATTCCAAATTTATTACAGTAAAATTCAGAATACAATTTGTTATTCTGAATTGATATTTGATTTGGGAAAAAAGCTATTGGAGAGGTTTGACCTAGTCAAACTAACTGTTAATGACCATTTAAGCCTACCTAAACTATAAATAACCCTGAGATTAGAGAACTCACCCAATCTTCACACATATGATCCTTTACACACTAAGGCTTTCATTGAACAATTGTTTAGCACTCATTGATCATCATTTGAGGTTTTTAAAAGTATTTTCATTCATGCTTAAGCTTCTCTCTATCTTTCACTGAAAACACTCACATTGTGCACAAATTAGTTTTGTGGGTTGGTTTTGATTTCGTTGGTTTGTTGTGTTTCTACCTCAAAACTCAAAAGCGAAGGTAGGTTGGTTTAAGGATTCAACCATAAATCCTTGTTTTGGTTGAAGAGTTCAATCTTAAACTCTTGTTGGCTAAAGAGTTCGACCTTAAACTCTTATTGGTTAGAGAGTTCGACTTAAAACTCTTGGCTTTGTGTAGGTTGGAGGATTTGACCTTAAATCCTTGATTGGTTGAAGGATTCGATCATAAATCCTTGGTGGGTTGAGGTGTTCTATCATAAACATCTGTGTAAGTTGGTTGAGGGGTGTGATTTTAAACCCTTGTACTAGTTGATTTGATGTTCGACCTTAAATACATTCAGTAATTGTTTCTTTATAGTGGATTAGACTTAAGTTCAAGCTTAGAGAGTTTGGGGGTGGACATAATCTTTTGGTGAACTACCATAAAAATCATTGTATTCATTTATTTACAGTTTTTCTGTGCTTAGTTATCGAAACACTTTCAAACAAATTGAAGAAGAGAAGAAGTGCCTGAGCCGGCCGCCAGGTCATTGGGTTGCCTGTCGGGTAATTGGGTCGGTAGCCAGGTCAAGGCACCGAGTTTCGGGAAGAAGAGCTGAAAAGGGGAGGGAAGAATTGTGAATTGAAGAAGAGGAGAGAAGAAGAAGGGAAGACTAAAGACCGAAAGAACTGAAGTTTGATTTGTTTGAACTGAAAAAGAGAAGAAGAATTGAAAAAGAAGAGGAATGGGCGGTCGACGTCATGGCTTGCAAGGTGCAACAGTCGGGTCCTTGAAGTTGGTGTGCAATGAGTGGGGCATGCAACGGGCAAGACATGCAATGGCCAACGGGCAGTTGGTTGTCGTGTCCAATGGCCAACAAGTGGCCTGCTTCCGCGAAACGGGTGGCACGCTTTCGTGCAATCAGTGGCTGGCTGTCGTGTCCAATGGCCAACGAGCAGCCTGCTTTTGCACAGCAGGCGGCACGCTTCCGCGCATTGGGCAGTTTGCTTCCGCGCAACGGGCGGCCCATTTCCGTGCAACAGGTGGCCCGCTTTCGAGCAATGGGCGATCGTCGACCGAGTGAAACGGTCGACTGCCGCCTCAACGGCTCATCCAATTTGATGAAACATATAATTTTTTCAAATGCCGCATAAAAAATTCTCTTTAAATGTTCAACATAGGTGGAATTCATTATATTTAATGTTAGAAAGTGTATTGCCATATGAAATTTCAATAATGTCTTTGTATAATCGTTATCATTGTGATAATTATCAACAACAATTAAATGATGATCATTTTAAAATTGTAAAATGTTTTGTTGAATTTTTTAAACTTTTTTATGATGCAATGGTTGGATTATCAGGAATTTATTATTCTACATCTGTCTATGTGTTACATCATTTATATGATATTTCACGAGTTTTTAATAAATATTAGACATATCCATTTTTCCAACTAATAGTAAATAATATGAAACAAATTTTTTTTAAATATTGGAATGAAATCCTTACATTATATATTTTGAGTGCTTGTTTAGATACTAGATGCAAAATAAGATATGCTAGTAAATTAATTAGTGGAATACAAATGAGTTTAGGTGTAGATTTCAGATTAAATATTACTACAATAGAAGAACAATTAAATCAAATGTTTGATTTATACACATAACGATATAGATTAAGAATAGAACATTCTCCTCCATCAATGTCCGTAATACCAGAATCAAATGTTGAACCATCTTTAGATTTTTGGGCATTTTTACAAGATTCAAGATTTGATGAAGATATTCCAACATTATCATCATACAATTATAATTCTATACTATCTAGACAAGAATTAATTATTTTTAATTCAATGAGTCACCGATTATTATTATTTACTCAACATTTTAACTTAAATACATTTGATGTTTTAGATTGGTGGAGGCAAGAATCACTGATTTTTCCAATATTTATCAATAATGACAAAAGATTTATTAAAAATTCCAATGTTTTCATTAATTTGTGAACAAGTTTTCAGTATGAGTAACAACGTACTTGATGACCGAAGATGTAAGCTTAAAGAAGATATTATAGAAGCATTAATGTATGTAGAAGACTGGAAGCTTGTTACACTCCATGAACAAAATCAAGATGAAGAGTTTATCGAGTAACTCACAAACTTTTCATAATTAAAACATTGTAATTTTTATTTTTCAATTTGTAATTTTTTCAAAAATGTAATTTAATTTTGTTGTAAATTTTTTTAAAATGTAATTGTAAATTTGTAATAATGTAAATATAAAATATGCAATTCATTAATAAGTAAAAACTTAATTTAATTATATGCATTGTTGTCTCATTTATTAAGTTGTTGAATGTTGTCATGTTGAATTAAATTTAAATATTAATAGTTGAATACTTGAATATTGAATGTTAATTATTGAATGTTATTATTTCACTTATTTGTTAATTAAATAAATATTTTTAAAAATTTAATTATTAATTTAAATATTAAAAATATATAAATAATAAATTAATTAAAAAATCGATCAAAATTATATCATCAACCAATATAAATAATATTTTTGTATACTATAAATCGTATCTAAATTCACCGATTAGACGTATGGACCGTGCCAACTTAACACAAAAATCGTGTGACACCATTAACACTCTACGTTGCTATCAAAGGAACAAGTGGCAAGTGAATGACTTCATCATGATGTCACCACTTTGACGTCACGGCAACGACGTTGGCGTTTGCTGTGATCCACCTTTGACTCGTCAAAAAAAAACGCGGTGACTTTATCAAACCTTTAATTCATCAAACAAAAACGTGGCGACAACGTCATCTTCAGTTTTTAGGTAACGAGTCGACATCAATGACACTAATGCATCGTTAATCTTTTATTACTTTTATTTTAAAAAAATATTTTTATTTTTATGATAATATTTATTTATTTTTTTATTATTAAAATTACTTTTTTTTATTTTTTATTTTAAAATTATTTACATAAAAATTATTTTTTTCCACTTTCAAAAGAAATAAGTGAGGTTGGTGAACGATTACTTTAATTTAGTTTTAAAAGTATTTTAAAAATAATGTTGAAATTAAAATTAGTTTTACGAATAAAATTAAAATAATATTATAATTAAGATTATAAAATTTTATATATTATAATTTATATTATAATAATAATATTATAAATAATTTTCAGGAACGGTTGCAATCTACTTCAAACAAAGTTAAAATCATTTGTAAGTTTTAAAATCTAAATTCAGTTAAAGTAAAAATTTATTGATAATATTTTAAAGTAATTTTAAACAATGTTTCAGATATCAAATCTAATTAATTAAATTCATCACATATGTATGGTTTTAGTTTGGAAATGAGAAATTACAGTTCTTATTTTTTTGACACATTATCATTATTATATAAATACTGATAAATAAATTTTTTTATTATAATTTACTATGTAACTTTAAAATTATTTGTAAAATTTTACATTTGTTAAAGTTAAAACATCTTCTTCCTAAACAAAGCCTATGATTTAATTTTGTTTATTTAGTAATTCTAATGACAACCACACACTCTTTATTTCTTCACGAAATACAAAAAATCTAATTACGATACGACGTTAAAATTTTATTTTAAAATTAATTGATAATTTCAAAAAAAAAACTGTAATCATGTAAATTTAAATTTAATTTTCATTTAAAATAATAAAAAACTATTTGGACAATCACAGATGCGTATCGTGCACACCTTCTTCTCCGCAGAAAATACGAGTGAAGTGGGACATCGATCATGCCGCTTTCAACGACCGGTCAGATGAAAATGACATGACCATTACTTTTATTTATTGTACGAGTTGTTGGATGGAGAATTAAGTTGATCACATACGTATAATCTAGATTCCGAGGACGGTACTTTTTTTCCTAATTCCGAAAACAATCAAAATCTTATATGCTTATCGTGTGTACACACGCACGCGCACACACACATTCTCTCTCTCACTCTTACGCGTTATTTATTTAAGTATTTCTTATTGTACATTTATTTTTTAGTATACACTATAATAATTTATAATAATATTTGTTAAATGATTTTAATATTTTATATTAAAAAAATATAATAAAATACTTACATCATAAATCATATAATTTTTTTTAAAATATAAATTTTACCTTAATTATTTTTATCTCTTAAATAAATACACCCTTTGACAATAAGTATAGCAATAATGTGTTCAACTACAATCTACTAAAACTTGTGTATTGATTGTTTTTCAGGTTTAAAAATATATAAGTTTTATTTTACAAAATTTATATATTAGGTGAATCAGATGTTTAAATTTTTTAAATTGGTACGATTTTTAAAGTAAAAATTTTTATTTCTATTTTTCCTTTAACTGTTATAGTGAAAAAATCTACCTTTATTGTATCATTTGTTAAAATGTATTATTTGTACAATTAAACTCTACAAACTATATTTTCAAATAAAGTCATAGATAATGATGACAAATGATAAAAAATTTAATCAACTTATTTTTTTCCATAATTTCCATCATTTTTCAAACTTTCCAAAAATACAAACCCTTCTTAAGTGGTGATACATTTCTTATTAAATTGTACAACATCGAATTCAAAATTCTATTAATGCTCTAAATTTAATATCACTTAAGTAAAAAATTAAGAAATCTCTAACTTAGGAGACATTCATTAAATCCATTGGTAAAAAAAGAAGAAAATCTATTGGTCCGGTGCAGATATGATTGATAAATTTTGTCAAATAATCGTATTTGTATTGCATGCCTAAATTACATACCTCTCCGTAATTATAGTCACAAACTTTTGATCATAATGGAAATATAAAAACACAATACTCAAAAAGAGAAGATTGTGAGAAAATAGTGTGTGACTAACCTTCTATATGATCTAGTCATCAAAGATAACTTCAAGGTTAGACGATTTGTAACAATCTAAGGTAAAAATGTGTCTGATACGTAACAATAGAGTACAAGCAATAACTAATTGCGTTAACGGTCAAATAAACTTAAGTTAACAAAAGATGCACGATTCTTCTTAGCAAGGTCAAGGATCCAATTATTTGTCAAAATCTAAAGTTAAGAAGACAAAGAAAAACCAATTTCTTTCTTAATATGCAAAAATTCCAGTATATTTTTTGAATATACAAATATTATAAAATATTAAAATTAAATTTTAATAATTTTTTTTGCCGTAAAAATAGACTTTAGGTGGGTTTGACGATATGAATGGAATCTGTAGATGATCTTTACGACGACTAATGTAAGTTACTTTCTAATTACGATATGTGTTCCCATAGAAGTTCTTCACGTAGGTGAGGACCTTTGGTGGAGAACTTAGGAGCAAACATCAAATGCATTGATGGGTGATGAAAATATATATAGTCAAATAGGGTAATAAATTCTACTTTGAAGAATTCTTCTCAAGGCTTTGAGAAAAATGTCGTATATATAATGGGTGATGAAAATATATTGATTGAATAAATTCAATGAGAACCATATTTGGTCTATGTACAGCAAACTTCTTGAAACTTTTGTTTTGTCAATTGATATATATTACCAAGATAACGTTCCATATTGATACTGTTGTGCTTTCACGAATAAAAGCCCTATGATTTTGGAAGAAATCGGGGCCCAAATCGAGGTCGAAAAGCTCAGATTTGGGAGCTCTAGTTGTCGGCATTGTAGGTCGTGAATCCGCAATTTTTGAGTGGGAAAAGTGAGATTTTGATTAATACATCCAAATACAATAAGATTTACGTGGTTTCCTTTCACTTTGGGTATCCCACAGATGGCTCTCTTGGTGGGTTTTACTATTTGATGGTGGGTACAAGGAGAAGAAGTAAGGAACAAAAGCTTATTCTTTATTTTTCAATTTGGGTGAATTTGGGCTTTTATACTCAAGCCCCAAATTCCAATAATGCCCTTGGTTGATGGGGGGAATGGCCACTTGGTCATTGGGCCGACAGCCGGGGTGAATGGTCGTGTGCACTGGTGCGCGGGAGGGGGCTAAAACGGGTCGTGTTGCCAGCAGGATGATGGGCCGCCAGGTCACTGGGCCGGCCACCGGGTTGTGTGGTTGGTGGGGTTAATGGTTGTATGTGCGGGAGGAGCCAAAATGGGTCGTGTGGCCAGCAGGGGGACTAGCCGCCGGGTCACGGCTTGTAAGGTGCAACGCGCCGATGCAGCAATGGTCGACATGCTTTCGCCCAACGAGTGGCCCACTTTCAGGCAACGGGCGGCCCGCTTCCGCCCAATGAGCAACCGGCTGCCGGGTGAAACAATTGACTTCCGCCTCAACGGCTGAATCATCTTTTCTCTATAAATTGAGGGAGTTGGATTTTATTTTTCACCCAACTCACTCTTCATCTCCTTCACTCCAAATTCTCTAAACTCTAATCTCAATTCTTAATTCTCAATTTCTCAAATTTTCTCACTCAAGTCACAAACAATGGCGCACTACCAAGGCCAAAGTTCTAGAGGCTACGGATATCCTCAACAAAACTTTCCTGAAGCTGAAGTAACACCATCAATGGAGACTACTGGATCTTTAACTTCAACTGTGCCGCCGAGGAAGTCTTGGAAGAGAGCTTCCATCTTTCCATCTAGTCAAAGTACACAATTATGATGAAAGCTATGGCGGATGGCACATAAGAGGAACGAGCCTTCTGGAGGCTACAGATATATTGAAGAAAACTTTCTTGAAGCTAAAGTAATGCTATCAATGAAGACTATTAATGCTTCAACTTCAACTGTACCATCGAGGAATCTCGGAAGAGAGCTTCCATCTGGTCAAAGTATACAATAATGATGAAAGCTATGATAGACAGCACAGAAGAGGAACGAGCCTTCTGCAACCTCTGTAATATTAACTTCTCTTGCAAAACGTCTAACGATACATGTCATTTAACTAGGCATATTAGTGCATGTGAAAATAGGAATAAAGATAAAACTATTCAAACCCAACTTTCTTTTAGTTCATAGACTTATGATTCTAAGAGAGTTAGAGACTTGCATGCTAAATTTATTTGTCAAGAAGATTTACCAATACGTTTTGGAGGAAATAAACATTTTGATAATTATATTAGTAAAGCATA
>JAMKPZ010016136.1:0-13908 GCA_024699675.1 Amphibolis antarctica
GGTGTTTTGGAAAAAATACCAAGTGCCGAAGGTCGGATATATTGCAGCACTTGAGTAAATGGTCTGATAAGAGTGTTGAAGGATTCATCAATCACTCAAGACTAGAAAAGCTCCTTCCCTGTAAAAGAACACTTGAAGGATGTATTAAGTGATTTGAGGAAGGGGAACAGACCTGATGGAGGTGTCTTGGAAGATGCACCAAGCACCTAAAGCCTTTCCATGAACATTCCCAGTAGAAGTCACTTAAAAGATACATTAAGTAACAAAAATGGGATAGAAAGACCTGATAAGATTACTTGGAGAATTCACTTAGTGTTGGAAGTCATTCAGGCTGAAAATCGCTGCATGAAGTATTGAAGAACCTATCAGTAGTTAGGTCTCTAAGAACTGCAAAGATTGAAATTAAATTACCTGATGAGGATGGATGGAGGATTCACTATGCACTTGAGGCTTTAAACCTAATTCCTTGCAAAATAGTTACTAAAAGGATATATTAAGCAACAAAGGGAATGAAAATTACCTGTATAAACCAACTGAAGGATCCATCAGTGGCTGTTGTTGCTAGAGTGAAACTTAAATGGCTTGATGGGAGTGGATGGAGGATGCACCATACACTCGAGGTTTTAAACCTAATTCTTTGCAAAAACGTTACTTAAAGGATTCATTAATTAACTAGGGAAATAAGATTACCAGAAAGTGCCCTTTAGAGGATTCACCAAGGGTTAATATTGCTACTAAAACTGAAGGGAGCTTGATGAGGGTATTTGGAGGATTCACCAAATACCCAAAGCTCTAAACATGCAATTCTCTATAAAAAGATCATTTAAAGAATTCATTAAATGATTACAGGGAATGAGTTACTTCTCCTCTAAAGGATTCACCAAAAGGGTTAGTTTCCATTTTCCTTTCACTTATTCTCTTTTTTTTGAGTATAACTTAAACTTCTTCAGCCAATGTGAATTTCTGCGGTAAGAGTAAGCTATATTGCACACATACCTGCAGTAATACTTGTGAAGAAGCTTGTGGATAAAAATCAGAGTTGTAGAGAAGAAAAAAAAAAGTGGGGGAAGAAGAAAGGGGAGGAAGAAAAAAAGAAGAGAGAGAAAAGAGAAAATCAAAAAATATTATAAAATGGTGGAAGTAAAAAAAAATTATGAAAAGGAGAAAAAAAAAAAGGTAGAAAAAATGTTTAATATAATATTATCTATCATCCAATATTTTCTCTCTTGGGATTTATAGATACCTCACATTTAAAAATTCATATACTTTGAGGTTTGTGGAATACCTTACTTTTAAAACCCACACTACTTTGGGGTTTATGGAACATCTCTTATTAACAATCCACATCAAATTTATTTTATTGGATGATTGATAAAATTTGTATTTATAGAAATATATGTATAAATCTTTAGGTATTTTACTTACATAATATTGCTATTATTTAAATTTTTGTCTATCATATAACTCCTTTGTTGATCTTATGAGTTCATTGCAAATTGGATGTTCCAACTTGAAGGGGAGTATTAGAATTTATGTATTAGGGTTTCTAATGTAAGTAGGTTTAGTCTCACATTGGTTAGAGTTATTTGTTATGAGTCTTGTAACCTCTATATAAGGAGGTATAATCCTTGTTAGTAATATAATTATAACAACACATCTTCCACCATTTTCAACTAGATGATTGACTTCTAGGAAAGGAGCCTATATGAGAAAACCTACATACATGAAGATGTCATAAAATATGCCCTCACCCCATTTCTTTGATAAAAATTTTACAAGATAAATAGAAAATTGCAGTGTTACCTATCATGTAAATCTTCCTCAAGAGCTTTCAGAAGATGATAGCAAATCAAACATGAGAAAATTTGAACAAGCTTCATCTGACCCATGTTCACTATCTACAAAAGACTAATGGCAAATTATCCTGAGAATGCATCTACAATATTTCAGAGCAAATCTAATGCCAAGGGAACACAATAAACACCTTCTTGTTTGACACCATGGAAACTTTATATTCACATCCATATCCTAATAATAATGATAAGATTGTGGCCTCGTTTGGATAAAACACCTGCTGATCCATTAATTTTTCCCAATATAAAGAGAATGAGAAAAGATACGCCACAAAACCATTTGATTTCTCTTTCTCATACCATGTGCATGTGCATCTTATTTGGTGATCTCAAAATTGTATGCAGGCTAATTAAAGCAACTTTACTGGGATGGTGAATCTGTATCAAAGACTGGAATCTTTGGAGAGGAACAGAATTTTTCTTAAGTTGTAGTATCAAAAAATGCTGATTCACCAAATTCTTTCTGTAATACCTGGTTCAAACCAGGACCTACATGGTGGCTAAAAATAAGACCTATTGTTATCGTTTAGTGAAGATTAAAGTAAAATAAAATAAATGACACATGGGAAAGAGTTAATGTGTGAACTGAAGGTGTAGCAAAAGGGGGCAAGGGAGGACAACCCACTGACCTCCTCTTTTTCACCCTAGGTGGAGTGGACATGGGTCAGCAAGGTGGGACAACCACTGAAGATCTGTCGATAGCAATGTGCACGGGTGGGAAGGAAGTCGCCCGAGGTAAATGACCTCCACCTTGGTTTCAGCTGTCGAGATTAAGGGTTCTGATTTTTGGTGGCTGGTTGGAAGGTGAGGACGGACGCCATCTAGGACGAGAAATTCAGCTGGAACCAAGCTACACTTGTGCTATTGAGGTGAGTGAACTTTCACCAAGCTTAACTAGTGAAATGGAAGTTTCATGAAGGTCATGGAGTAATTATTTAAGTAGATGAAAGGCTTTTTTAGTTTAAATAAGTGTTGAATATGAGCTGGAAAGGATGGCTAGAAGAGGGATCTACGATTGGGAAAGCCACCAAAGAGTAGATCCATGAATCGTTCCAGCAAAAAGCTTTTATAAGCTAAGATATTTCATTTGACATTGATGGTGACATTGGGGCACAGTGAGTTGGGCAAGGAGGGTGACTACAAGTCTTCTTTTTCCATGGGGGACCGTAGGAAGAACGATGGTTGGGTTGTTTAGAAAATTTAGCCCAAAGAAATTTTGGTTGTAATGGCACAGGAAGTTAGTTGATATAACCAAAATTTAGTGTCCTTTCATTATTGCATCTATGGTGAATAATGTATGTTGGATAGGTTGATTTGTGTATAAATCCGTTTACCCATTTAGTCGGTATATATATACTGTTTGTACACTTGTGATCGGTAATACAATTATCACTTTCAACTTGGTATCAAGCTAGGTTAACCCTAATCCCTCTCCACCTCCTTTGTCGATGGCTCGTCCTTCCCTTTTTTTTTGTCACGCACAGGCGATGAGCTCACTCAAGCGCCGTTTTCGCCTTCGGCTCAGTTTCATTCTCCTTTGCAGGTCTATCACCTACGTCGTCTTCCTGCACCGCCGCCTTGCCTTGCCCTCGATTCTCCTTGTCCTTCCACAAGTCCGCCTGACCTCGACCTACCCATTGCCATCTGCAAAGGTATGCGTGCTTCTACCCAGCATTCTCTTTCCCATAGCCTTTTCTATGTTGCCCTTTCTCCTACTTACAAGCAGTTTGCCCTTGCCATCTCCTCTGAATCAATACCAAAGGATTATTGTGAGGCATTTACTCTTCTACATTGAAAGTGTGCTATGGATGTTGAAATGCAAGCACTCCTCGCTCGAGGGACTTGGGAGATTGTTGCTCGCTCGGCCGATGATCCTATTGTAGGCTGCAAATGGGTCTTTGTTGTTAAACACAACCCTGATGGTAGTATGGCTTGATACAAGGCTCGCTTGGTTGCTCGAGGCTTCACTTAAACTCCTGGTGTGGATTATGTTGAGACATTCTCTCTTGTGGCTCGTCTCAACTCTATCCGTGTGCTCCTCTCCCTGGTGGTCAATTGGCAATGGTCCTTGTGTCAGTTGGATGTTCGTAATGCTTTCCTCTATGACGATCTCCAAGAAAAGGTGTTTATGAAGCAACCTCCTAGGTATGTTACTCAAGGGGAGAATCAGGTTTGTCGGTTGCAAAAGGCTATTTATGGCCTTAAACAAAGCTCACGTGCTTGATATGCCAAACTCAGCTCGATTATGTTGGCAAATGAGTTCAAAAAATGTGCAGTTGGCAATTCTATCTTTGTTCGAAAATGGTTGTCTAGTTACACCATTCTTGCAGTATATGTTGATGATATTCTCTTGACTGGTGATGATACTACAGGTGTTAGCTCTACCAAGGAGGCCCTATCCAAGCACTTCAATATCAAGGATATGGGAAAACCTAGGTACTTCCTAGGCATTAAGTTTGCATATGTCAAGCAAAAATTGGTTCTCTCACAACACAAATATAAAGGAAATAGGTCTTCTTGGGTGCAAGCTAGAGTGAACTCCAGTGGAATCCAAGCTTCAATTCTGGGGGTCCATGCCAGCACCGTTTAGTGATGCAGTTCAATACAGGAGAGGCTTGTAGGAAAACTCATTTATCTCACCATCACTAGGCCAGATATATCCTATGTTATGGGACTACTGAGTTAGTTTATGCAGGAACCTAAGGAAGTACATTGAAATAGTGCATTGCATCTTCTAGCTTATTTGAAGGGCAATCTTGGACGAGGACTTATATACTCCAATAATAGACATCTTAATATCATGACTTACACTGACTCAGGTTATGGTGGTAACAAAGGTGATAGACGATCTACTTTTGGGTACTACATGTATGTTGGTGGCAACTTAGTCACTTGAGGGAGTAAGAAACAAAGTGTTACCTCAAAATCCAGCATCGAAATAGAATACAAAGCGATGTCTCAGGCTACTAGTGAGTTGGTATGGCTCAGATCACTCCTCACAGAGTTGGGTGTCCAGGTTCCTACACCGATGACTATGTACTATGACAATCAAGTTGCTATTTACATTGACAGCAATGATACATTCCATGAAAGGACCAAACATATTGAGATTGATTGTCACTATGTTCGGGAGTTGGTTGAACAAGGTGTTATTTGTACACCCTACACGACGTTTTCAGATCAAGTTGTAGACATGTTTACTAAGAGTCTTAGTGTAGAAGTGTTCAATCTCTTTTGTAACAAGCTTGGAATGTATGATATGTACCTTTTAGCTTGAGGGAGAGTGTTGGATAGGTTGATTTGTGTATAGATCCGTTTACCCGTTTAGTAGGTATATATGTACTACTTGTACACTTGTGATTGTGCACATCCACATCCAAAAATCCATGTGTAACCTTTGATTGTGGTATGGTGGTAGCTGGACTAGGTACACAAGCTGGAAGGTGCAGAAAAATTTTTAGGTGCTATCCTACTGTTTCAACCCTTTTGTGTTAAAATTATGATTGTGAATCTAGATGCACCTATATGTTATTTTCCTTTGCTGCTTTGGTGAAGTGAAGCTTTTTGTGGTCTTGTAATGAACTGGATGTGTGGTACATGGATGTGAATATTATATGATGTTGCGAGTTATTGCATGGCAAAGTGTGTGCTGCTGCCATGTTGCATGGAAATATTTGCTTTTCTTTCATGATTAATATCAATTTCCTAAAGTCGACAATTAGGCCATTTACAAGAGGTTCTACAGCCTAATTCGTTAGGTTGTCACACTTTCCGTATAGCATCTACATCTGACACAAATGCTTTGAATTCTGATAAAATGCTACCATCTGACATAGATTTTCTCAAATTTAACCTAGAAGCACAGTATTTGAAACTTTCTCGGTAAAATTGTCAATCATACCACACAAATATTTTTTTGCTGTTTTTCTAAATTCTACAGAGAACTTTACTTTTCACAAGGAAATTAATGACTATATTCGAGATTGTCAATATAATTCCCATCCAAATGTCCAATACCATTGAAGTCAATGAAGATGCAAAAGTCTTTGAAGCAGTTAGACTAGATGTACGAGGAATCAAATATATAACTACAGAGAAATGACTTGCAACACATTAGACAGGGCTACCATCAAATATCAAAGCAAATGAGTTGTAACGATTGAACTTGGATCAAGCCTATTTGGACCCAAACCTTAGATCCATCATTTTTCTTGGATCAAGGTCTAAACCCATGACTTTAAATGAAGATTTAGTCCTAACTTAAACCCATAAAGATAATTAGTCTAGGTCCTGGTCTTAGATTTAATGAATCTTTGAAAAAATATTATTTTATTATTTATAAAATTAATATAACTATAAATAAATATGAGAATAAAACCAATCTACTTGACTCAAATTTACCATACCCCCTCCTTCAGAGGTGTGCTATCAGTCTAACAAACTGATCACTTAGTATAAGCTAAAATTTGTTTCTTCCCTACATTATTTATAGTGATTTTAGTATCATATAGTCATTTCACATACTTTCACAACACGATAAAGGTTTATCCATAGACATATGTGTTAAATTACATGTCTTTTATTGGTATATGCATCTGAAATCACAAAAGTAAGTCCGTAATCTTAGAATAACACAAATTTTGACAATTAACCACTAACCTAACTAGAAGAGGTCAAGGATTTTGAAGTAGCCACCAAATTTTTATGTTAATTAGAAAACAAAAGGATGAAGATCAGAATTTGAGGCAAGCTTCAAGAACTGTCCAGTTAAGGCCTAAAATTTAGGGCTTTTATCAAGTTTGAATAAGGATTTAAGCCACTCATAAGGGAAGGTATTAGGCATTCCTATGTGCCTGATTAAAAATCGTCCTCCATAATTTTCCATATAGATTTGTCTCAAGAAACAAAGTTTTTGTTGCTTGATTAAGTGTTTTGATGTTGCTGAGTTTTAAAAGTTGCTATAGATGATTTAAGTGAAACTAGTTGTGACTAGGCTAAATGCTTATGCTTGATGATTAACTTGAGAAAACTAAAGTAGGGTTGTTCATGCGGATGGAATTAAAAAGGTGCAAAAATGAAGACTTAGATACTGTAAATATTGCTGAAAATCATGTTAAAGCAACATAACTGCAAATAACCAAACTAAAAAAAGAGATGATAATGACACATAAGAAAAAGACTGGATTACTGAAACATAATAGTAAGACTAGAGATAAGGATTACTGACACATAAGAAAAAGACTGGATTACTGACAACAAGAAAAATTCAAACAGAACTTTCAAAATTAGGGCATGCATTTTGATAAGGATAATCTAGAGAGGAAGACTACCCTTGCTGAGGTGTGTAGAGGTCTCTCCTCCTGTCTCCTTTTGCTAGAAGTGAGCTTTGGTGACGATCGGGTGAGGATTGGAAGTCTCCTCCAACTTTGGTGCTGAATCACGCCCTTTTTTTCCCTTTTTTCGTCTCCTATGCCCTCCCACCCCTTCCTCTGTAGTTCCCCCTGTTTCTAATTGTTGTCCCCCTTTTTATGGTCTCTCCCTTTTAATCTTCTCTCTTTTAGTTTTCTCTCTTTTAGTTTATAAAGTTTCTTTTTAAAATACCCAACCCCTACCTACTCTTTGTTATTTCCTACTACTTTGACTAGTAAGACTTGTATTTCCTGTCATGCCAACTACTACCTTAACCTAATGGCATGGTCCTGGTTGACCAATAGAGAATTACACCAAAATAAGAGATTTACATATCTTACCATAATCGAACTGCAATTGACCAAGTGTCTTATTAATAATGCACTTGATTTTTCTGTAAAATGTCAAGTGTTATGCTTTGACTAGGAGAAAACATAGTGCTGTAAAAGTTGCGTACTATTGCAACTGAAATTTGTATGCTAATGAAAAAAAAATCTTATTGAGGAGTGGCTACTAACATACAAGCCTTCCCAATTTTATCAGTGATTGAATAGATTTTATATTGCTGTCCTTATATGATGAGTTGTAAATACTTAATGCTAATATGATAAAAGCATGCCCTTCAAGACTGTTGTATGTGCCATCTTGGGCGATGGGAAATGGTAACCCTTAAGGTGCCATCTTGGGCTATGGGAAGTCTTTAAGCCCTTTGTTCACAATGATTAAACTGCAGGATGAGTGGACAAATGGATCTCGAGAGATTTTTGTGACTTACTACTACATTCATTAATGAAGTTGTTTACCGGATAGAAGCAAGTAAGATATTGAAGCAAATAAAATAAAAAATGTAATGCATGGTTGATGAATATTGGTGAAACTAGCGCAACAACTAAAAACATGTTTAAGATACTAATAAACATGATACATGATAAAAGGGTGCTGATAAAAATGCATTACATATCAAAACATGCTAAATAAATTGTTGGAATGATTTGAAAATGCAATGTTGATGTAAAGTTGGGAAAAGTTACCTAGGGTCATGTTAACATGCATTAAAACAAAGGATCATGATATAATAGAAGTTCATCATTTACTGATAAAATGTCAGGAAATTCAGGAGGAAATGCTGAAAAAATAAATGTTGGTGAACGATTTGTAGGGATTTTGGTAGATTTTTGGTAAATTGAAAATCACCGAAAAATGAAAATACAAATTCATTGTGGATGCCCAGAAAATGTAACACTGATGAAGTTACATCAACAAACGATTTTTTGGGGATTTTTAGGGATTTAAATGGATTTTTGCGAAAAAAAGTGCAGAACTGAAGAAAAATGTAGTGATGCTTAATGAAGACATTTTAATCATCTCCCAATGTGGTTTTGACATTCCAACTTTAAATAAGGTGTTGATTCAATACTAATCACGCTTTAAGTTATGTCAAATAACAAGAAGTCATGATGATGGGACAAGAAATACAAAGTGAACAGAAAATACATCCAATGGTAAAAAAAATTGGATATCCATTTGGACGATTCAGATTTCCATTTTTCGCCAACTGAAATGCTGTGTGATTTTCAGAAAGTTCAGTGATAACATCAATCATACATACCTCAAAATGTAAGTTCGAGTTAGCACAAGCCTCCAAGCCAATCATTGGGTTTACTATTAAAGAAGTAATTTTCATGTTGGATTGTTAAAGCCAATAATGTTGAAAATGAGAGTAAGGAAATTGCTCTTAAAAGGTCAGGTGAGCCAATGCATGGGCAATTTAAAGTTGGAAAAGTTTTAACATTAAAGGGTAGGATAACCTAGTTTAATTTCAAAAACTTAATGTTAACCTAGGTTAAAGTCTGTAATGAAGGATTTGTTTGGGCCATAGGCCCTCTACCTTTGGAGCATACTTGCTAATATAGGACAATGTACCTCGTGGCTTATTTATGTTCTTGTCAAGTACAGAGTCTTTTATTTTGTGGCATTGTTGTTTAGGTCATCCATCCTTGAAAAAGCTTCTTCAAGCACTGTCATGGATACCCTTGTCTTCTTTTGAGGGTGAGTCATGTTAACTTGGAAAACACACTCGTGCCTTTTTCAAATAGTTACTTCTTGCATCGCCATCAAATATGTTTGATCTTGTTCATTGTGACATTTGAGATCTTAGTCGTGTCAGTTTCATTAATGGTCACAAGTACTATGTTGTTTTTATTGATAATTACTCGATCTTGAGTTTATCTTTTGAAAAATTGACATAGTGTACATGACATGTTCAAAATTTTTTTTGGTGAAATAAAGAATCTTTTATAGTACAAGGTATTAATGATCAGCCACAATTACAAGTATATCATTGTCACCTACTCCAACTACTTCACCTGCCTCGACAAACTTCCTAGTGCTCTTAGGTAGGGAACCTGCACATGTACACAACACTCCTTGTCAAATTTTGTTTCCTATACTAACCTTGATGATACCTTCCGCTGTTTTTCCCTTTCTATTTCTACTGAGTCTATACATAGAAATCATCAAAAGGCACTTTAAATTCCACATTAGAAAGCATCCATGGATGGAAAAATGGGGGCTTTTCTATCTCATGGTACTTGGGATCTTGTTCTCTGTCCTAAAAGGGCAAATGTAGTTACTTGTAGATGGGTGCACACAATCAAATGCAAACCTAATGGCACTATTGATAGGTACAATGCTTGTTTGGTAGTACAGGGCTTCTCACAGGAGTATGGGGTTGATTATTCTAAGACATTCTCACCATTTTCCTGCCTTATTCCATTTGTGTACTTCTGTCAATGGCAATCAACCAATTTTGGTGGCTAGTTCAGCTGGATGTGAAAAATGCTTTTCTCTTAGGCAATCTGGATGAGCAAGTTTTCATGGATCAACATCCAAGTTATGTTGTTTATGGGGAGCCTTAGGTGTGCTTGTTGAATAAGGCTCTTGATGGCCTTAAACAAAGCCCTAAGGTGTTCTCGTTGAATAAGGCTCTTGATGGCCTTAAACAAAGCCCTAAGGCCTTGTTTGAAAAGTTCAATAGTGTTATGTGCAGTGGTGGTTTTGATAGTTGCAGAGTGAATCATTCAATTTTATCAACCATACCTAACGTGAAATTGTTGTTCTTGTAGTCTATGTTTATGATATATTGTTAACAGGTGATGATGATCAAGCTATCGAGGAGACCAAACATTTTTTAAGACAACATTTTACTATAAAAAATATAAAGACATTATGATATGTTCTTGGCATTGAACTTGCATACTAGAGGACAATTATGCTTGCCTCAAAGAAAATATGCATTAAATCTATTGGTAGAAATGGATCTTAAAGGATGCAAACTTGAGAATACTCCAATTACACAAAATCATTCCTTCTGGAATGAAGATTCCCCTTTGTTTGAAGACCCAAAGAGGTACCGAAGACTTATTGGAAAACTTATATACTTAACAATTACAATACTTGACATCTCCTACATTGTTAGTCTTCTCAGTCAATTTATGCATGTTCCAAGGGATATACATTGGCAAAGAGCTATTCATGTGTTAGCTTTGACAAAAAGTCTTTTGTATAAGAAGCATGGACATTTGAGAGTTGAAAGATTTACTAATGTTGGGTGTGCAAGTTATAAGGTTGATAGGAAGTTTACATCAGACTATTTGACATATCTTAGTGGAAATCTATTCACGTGACGAGCAAAAAGTACAATGTGGTCTCAAAATCTAATGCTAAACCTAAGTAGGGCTACGTCTCATGCCATGTCAGAGTTGATTTGGATGAAAGCTTTACTTTGAGAACTTGGAGTTGATGTTCCTAGCCCATTGCCCATACATTGTGACAATCAAGGTACTATATATATTGTTAGTAACCCTAACACAATTAGATCAGTTCTTCATAGACAAACTTGGGATTTGCGATCCCAGGAAAGATCAGTTCAGGATCATGGTATACTTTTCTATCAGATAGGAAGGGCTGTTGCACAAAATGTACTTCTAAGTAATTGCTTCATAGATTCTATATCTATCTATATGAAGAAGAAATCATGTAAGGAAAGGGATTCTTATTTGTACAAATGGTACTTTGAACTTGGAACGAGCATGAAGAAATTAATGATACTTCTTTATCTTTTAAGTTGTTCTGCTGGATCGGTCGCTCAAGATCTTTGGTCTCCACTCAGACCCGGTGAAAAAAATTGGATCACTTCTTATGGATTCGTTCTTCACGAACAGAAAAAGATTGCAATCAATTTGATAATAATTGAGTGACATTGTTTCTTCGGTCCAAACTAAGGAATTCATTAGATATGATGCAAAATGGATCTTGTTCTCTCATTGATCATAGATTTCTATATGAAAAATACAAATCGGAGTTTGAAGAAGGGGAAGGAGAAAGAGCCATCAACCCGTAACAGATAGAGGAGGATTTATTAAATCACATAGTTTGGGCTCCTAGAATATGGCACCCCTATGGCAATCTATTTGATTGTATCGAAAGGCCCAATTCATTAGGATTTCCCTATTTAGCCAGGTCATTTCAGGGCAAGTGGATCATTTATCATAAAGAGGATGAGCTTTAAGAGAATGATTCAGAGTTCTTGCAAAGTGGAACCATGCAGTACCAGACATGAGATAGATCTTCCAAAGAACAACGCTTTTTTCGAATAAGCCAATTCATTTGAGACCTTGCAGATCCATTCTTTTTCCTATTCAAAGATCAGCACTTTATCTCTGTGTTTTCACGTCGAGAATTCTTTGCAGATGAAGATATGTCAAAGGGGCTTATTACTTCCCAAACAAATCCTCCCACATCTATATATAAACGCTGGTTCATCAAGAATACGCAAGAAAAGCACTTCGAATTGTTGATTCATCGCCAAAGATGGCTTAGAACCAATAGTTCATTATATAATGGGTCTTTCCGTTCTAATATTCTATCCGAGAGTTATCAATATTTATCAAATCTGTTCCTATCTAACAGAACGCTATTGGATCAAATGACAAAGACATTGTTGAGAAAGAAATGGCTTTTCCTAGATGAAATGAAACATTTGATTCATGTAACAGGAGAAAGATTTCCCATTCCTTAGCCGTAAAGATATGTGGCCATGAAAAAGAGGGATTAAGTGGAACAGAATTGACTGGGTGGTAGAGTCGCGGAAACACTTGTTTATTCCATATTTTGGACCTTAGCTCCATGGAACAATATGCTACTGCTGAAACATGGAAGAATTGAAATCTTAGATCAAAACACTATGTATGGATGACATGAACTGTCTAAACGAGAATTCTTGAACGGCGAACAACTAAAACCTATTACTCACTACATCAAACAATTTCCATTAATGAAACCATGTAAATCCATCAGAAAATCAAAAATATGCATGCCGGATGAAATGGTTGTTGCTATCTGCTCCAATAATAAATCATTGGTTTAACTGAATAATTAAAGAAAATAGATAGGCCTTTCTCCTCGTCTCGGGTCGATGGATGGATCTTCTCAATTAAGGATCTCCCATATGGATAATACACATTCCAGTTGACCAAGCCTAATTTGAATTGTTTTGTTCCGAAGCAAAGATATCCACAAGGCCCAGTTCGATTAGATATTCACGACCAAGAGGTCCTAAAAGGAGAAGGAAGGCTGGAATGCCAACAAACGTTTGTCTATTCTATTCTCTAATTCACCCAACCCGACCCAATGGTACCCATATTTGGAACGTCCATTGCCAAAGTCACTAAATGGGCAAGTCGCCAATCCTTAAAACGGACTATGTAATGTACTTACTTTATTTGCTGGGTTACGGGGGGGCATTTTACCAGAGGTTTCTATCAATCTACCCTTGTATGGATGGATCTTCTCAATTAAGGATCTCCCATATGGATAATACACATTCCAGTTGACCGAGCCTAATTTGAATTGTTTTGTTCCGAAGCAAAGATATCCATAGGGGCCAGTTCGGTCAGATATTCACGACCAAGAGGTCCTAAAAGGAGAAGGAAGGTTGGAATGCCAACAGACGTCTGTCTATTCTATTCTCTAATTCACCCAACCCGACGCAATGGTACCCATTTTTGGAACGTCCATTGCCAAAGTCACTGAATGGGCAAGTCGCCAATCCCTAAAACGGACTATGTAATGTACTTACTTTATCTGCTAGGTTACGAGGGGGCATTTTACCAGAGGTTTCTATCAATCTACCCTTGTATGATTCCTATTGAATCATATACTTGGGGGGTGGGTGCAAGATGGACGATTTCAAAATAGACTCCTCATTCATTAGATAAAGAAGATCAACAGATAATGAATATTCTCCATATTATGCCTTGAAGAGGACTCGAACTTCCACGCTCTTTAGCACGAGATTTTAAGTCTCGCATGTCTACCATTTCACCATCAAGGCATCTTGAAAGTGAATCATATTCTATGAATATGATATCTATATAGTGTCATATATTCCATATATGACAAAGGTGGAGTCTTGGAGTATTTCTATCGATCGGTCATGTCATATAGGTCTAAGTCAGACATCAAATTGCTTAGATTTGAATTATCTAGAGGATACCTTATATATATCACTTATATATACTTATATATATCAAAAATATATCAATCAAAGAGATGTACAATCAAACCTATTTCTCGATTCAATAGA
>JAMKPZ010016142.1:0-21128 GCA_024699675.1 Amphibolis antarctica
CTTCTTCTCCCTCAAGGTGGTACTCATACTCCTCCAAGAGGTCTTCCGCATCGGCGGCAAGGTCCTTGAGTGAATGCAGCCAGAGCTTGACAGACGTGTCGTATACCACCCTGTCCTCCATGTCATCCAGCATGGCCTTGATGGACCGACACGCCTCTATGAGGAGTAGAGCATCCCTTTTCACGTCGTCCTCATCAGCGCACAGGAGGATGTCTTCATTCAGCCGTTGAGCCAAACGGGAGATTGGGGACGTCGTCGCCCCCCACGCTGCCATGACCAATCCCTCTTCCTTCCCTACCTCCTTTCCTTCATTTCTTCCTTCCTTCCTTCCTTCCTTTCACAATAATGAAGATCGGCAGGCCACCTTGGCACCTTACTCGAGTTAATGCAGTTCTCAGTAACCAAATAAATTATTTAACAAAAGGAGGATTAATTTTCTACGACTCCTCGTTCCATACGTTTCCTACCTTCCTTACACAATAAAAATGTATAGTAGGTGATTGACAACAACTAGCCACCGAACTCGAGTTAATGTAGTATTCAATAAAGTTGATTTTTCATCGTAGTATTCAATAAAGTTAATGTAGTATTTTTTAAAACATGATATTACTTACGTTTTATAGTATATTAGATAAACATAAGCACCTAGAAAAATCATCTATGAATGTTATAAAATATTTTTTATTATTATAAGTTTTTATACTCAGTGGACCACAAACATTTGAATGAATTAAGCCTCGTAATTAATCCAATCTAATTCCCTTTTCAAAAGGTTTCCTAGTCTTTTTTTGACTTGAACTGCTTCTTGTTTAGCCTTTTTTCCTTGAACTAGTTTTTTCCTTTTCTTGTTTCCTAAAAAGTTACATTGACTTTCTTTAGATTGGACTCATATTTCCTTCGGTTATACATGATTTCCATCTCTATTCCCAACTTAGCTAGCAACTCAAACAATTGAAGTAAGGTAGATCTAAGAGATATATAACTATATCAAAACTACTTGACAAACTATTAAGAATAATTGTCTAAGAAATCTATTTTTTTTAACGTTTTCCTTTACTCCAATTTTTGGCAACACAAACGAGATTCAATCCTATTTGAAAAGAGATAGGATTGAAAAGAAATTTTTGGCCACACAAACAAGATTCAAAAAAATATAATATTTTATTTAGCAGCATTTAAATATGTGAAATCTAATAAAATGGTGAAGAATCTAATATAATATGAAAATAAATTTACTTTAAAACACAAAAATGATTTATAAACAAGAAGATAAAAATGGTTCAATTTGTGTGATCAAGGAAAATGACAAAATTCAAATTCAAATTTTGGTGCTTGTTTGTGCGTAACGAAAAATGTGGTAAATGAATTTCAATGTTTCGTGCATAAAAGAGGTTTGTGTGAAAAGTACAAGAAATAATAAAAAATAATAAAAAACAATTAATAAATTTTTTTACTATTTTTTAAATATTTCCCATAATTTTTAAAAACACAAATCTCCTAATAATGTTGAAAGATTCTTTAAATCCATTTTTCAACTTTATTCACTTGTCCAATTGTCTTTGTAATTTCTCATCCAGAGACTCCCTCCCCCACAGCATAATAGAGATAACAAAAATATATAATTCTTAATTTTCAAAACTTAATTATCTATATATGAATGTTATAATTTATACTACACAAATAACATAAAAATGTTGAAATTATAATTTATTTTTATTTTTAAACTTTTTATATATTTTAAAAGGAAAATACCCTTACAAGTTCATCAAGAACAAACTAACCCTCAACGCCCATCTTATGAACAAATTGCGTAAAGAGGTCGGTCATCGCTTAAGTTTTTTTGGTCTCTTCTTCTTTATTTAACTGGGACTTGTAGAAGAAGCAGTAGAAGACAACACTCTTCGATAACTTAAATTTGAATTTATAATTTTGCGATCAAATACACTAATGTTTCTGTCCATAGACAAATAATTCTGTTGGAAGATTTTGCTTGAACGGCACCAATCAATCACTTTCAGTCATTATCAATAATGACTGTAGTATCATTTATCATTTTTTTTTATGATAACATTTATATTTATCAACTTACTTTTTTTATTATTAAAATTATTTTATTTCTACTTTTTATTTCAAAATTATTTACTTGAATTACGTTTTCTTACTATCAGAAAGTGGGATTTGTGAATACATCGATTTCATTTGACAATAAAATATTTCAGTTATGGTAATTGTAAAGTGTTGAAATTAGATTTAATTTTGATGTTGAAGTTACATGAATCCGTGACGTAAGAATTTGTGTATAAAATTTTGTTGATAATAATAATATATAAAGAATTAAAACTCATCGTTTTCAAATGAAATTCACCGGCCATCTTTGAAAAAACGTCTCTAACACAATTGTCTGACGTTGGACAATTAATTGCCATAGATTGTAAATTAGCTTACTCAAAACTAATTTTAATCAATATTTTAAACTCATAATAATGGTGATTATCGCATAAAAATACATATTATTCAGACATTTTGACGTAAACAAATTAAAGCTTTGGTCTCATATAAAAATTTATATATAAAAAAAATTACAGAAAATTAAAGTTCCGCATCACCAAGACCTTACGTTTCCTACCCTCCTCCCTTACACAATGAAGATGTATGATAGGTGATTGACAATAACTAGCAATCATGTCTAACAAATTATAATAATCAACCAAAAAGTCATAAAATTAATTTCTAAAGTTCGGAAGAATCTACTTATAATTTTATTAAGAGAGAGGAAACTAAAAAACTAAAGGCCTGTAAACTACTATTAGTGCAATATACAAGCATTTTAAATACGAAACTACATCATTTGTCACTTAAGGCCACCAAAAGTGAAGAATGACTACAAGTCTTGCAGGAAAAAAATTCAAAAGTTTATGAGTTGAAAGCTCTATTGATACTCTTCTCAGAAGTTCATCTACTAAATTAATTGTACATCAACATCTAACTTTTAACTAGTTGAATGAGAACATATATGCTAGATGTGCACACAATTAATATTTCATATATATTGATTTATTCTTAATAATTACAAATGAATTATCTAACACCATGATCATTTGTATAGGCATATGTATGTACGTAGCAGAGACAAGAAACGAACTTTTTCACAACAAAACAATGTTTTTACCTAGCTCACATGTGGGATCAACTACATGATTAGCTCATTTCCTTCCACTCATTTCTATTCACGGCTAAGAAATGATTTTTTAGGACAAAAATTTTAGTATTTTCGAAATCATAAGTTATTGAATATTCACGTTAATAATTAATTTTTTACATTTTAGAAAATATATCCGAATTAGGTTACAAATACAAAAGTTTAAATAAAATTATAAGATGAAAGAATCGGACATCCCTATGTTCTTCAAAAACATGCATAGAGGAAATAATGTGCACGGTACCCTCAAAACTTTTCATATAGATTCAAATAAATTTATCTATTTCCCTTAAGTTGTTGAATTAGAATTCTTGTTTACCTAAGTAACAAAAGAATAGTAAGACCATTAGTTTCATAACCATTAGTCAAAATAAAAAACTGCAAGTGATCATGTATTCACATATATGAGTGAATGAATTTTAAGTACTCAATGAATCTCCAACATTTTCAAAGACCAAAGCAAATACCATTAACTATTTTATTTTCCCAATAAGTTGTATACTAAAATTGCAATGTTTGGATGAAAAAGTTTGAATTTGATAACAAAAACCAAAAGGTGCAAGAAAAAGAAAAAGATAAGAAAAAATTGAATTACTAAAATCAAAAGGCCTGAATGATATTTACTGTATTTAAAGAACTTTATACATGGTGGATGACTAACAATGGTGAGCTACCTAACTCGACTTAATGTAGTTGTCAGTGAAATTGAATTTTCGTTGTTCCTTCGGGAAAGAGAAGACTGTTATTAAAAGTATTTAAGTTTTATCTTATCGTCTTGATATATTAATTGTGCATGGAAACACAAACTTATCATTTACAAATGTACTTTGACTTTTCTCATTGTAATCAAAAAAGTGATTTATAATAAAAATATACATCATTAACATACTTTCAACCAACATCTTGTAATTTTAAAAACTAGATGACAAATTAGTGGCCTTGAAAATAGGGGAGAATCTTGATATTTAATGATGAAGATTGTGATGATGACTAGGCTTTCTTTGACCTACAAATCAGATCCTGAGGTCAAAGGAAACTTTAAAATTGTAGATCACACAAATCCTCCCTTAAGTCCAATGCTAAGGAACATTAATAGGATGCAATACAATAAAACTAATACCTTGATAAACCCAAACAATTGGACAACTATATTCTGTCTCTCATCAGAAGGCACATGGATTCAGAATCCTCCAACTCTCTTGGAAGAAAGAGATACAAGGTAGTTTTCTTAGCCTACATCAAAATACAATGTTGAGAAGCATGGCCAATTTTCAAACATGCTTTTACAAATGATTCAAAGAAGAAGCCTTAAAGTGGGACTGCCAATAAAAAAGAAGCAAATGATTCTGCTATCATGGCTAGAAACATATACACCAGAGGGATGCTCTTTAAATGGGAAGATCATTTCTATGGATGGAGGGAAGCAAAGATGGATGGAGGAAGACCACTTCTCACACGTCCACCCGAGAAAATTGGCAATAGATGTGGAGAAGTGATTGAGCAAGCGGTTGGAGCAGACGGAGTGGTTGTAATATTGCTCCTTTATAAATAATGTGGTAGGATTTGTGAAAAAGTGAGAGTGAAAAACTTTTTCAAATCCTTACTAGAATTTACCACTGCAGGAGCCTTAATCAACTAGAATGTGATTCACCATTTTGCATCGTATTGGAGCCTTCTTCCTCCAGCCATCTTGTGCGTGTCCGTTCCCCTTACTTTGTTCACAAACACCAAGAGAGTCCTGACCCCAGTTCTCCTCTCCACCCACCGTTGCATAGTCCTCTTCACACGTCCTGTTTGCTTAGTCGCACGAGCTGCCTGTGCATCCTCTGTACTCATGCACAACCGCTACCCCATTCCATCACCTTCGGTCGCTCGATCTTCGCCCCATTTTCCATCTAGCCTCGCATCGCTGACCATCTCTCCCCTACCCCACGCCACCTTGCCCTTCGCCCATCGGCCGCCACTCTTAGCGCATCGTCCACGTGATCCTCCTGTTATTCTACACCTTCTCTCCATCCTTCGGTCGTTCGCCACTCTTCACACGTCGTCCACACAATCCCCCTATCAGTCTGCACCTTCTCTCCATCCTCCGATCGTTTGCTGCTATTGAACCCCATGCTTGAGATCTATCGAGCGACAGGGTAAATCAACCGGCCATCCACCGACATGCCGGTATATCACCCCAACAGTCGGTTCCCCCAAACTCCTCCCCGGCAAAGTCCCACTTTGTTGGCGTTGAAGCCCATTTTCGGCAGCTATCGGGTGGCCAGGTAAACCAGCCGGTCGACCACCGACACGCCGATAAAATACCTCGGCGGCCGACCCCTAACTATTCCACCAACATGCAGGTACACTCGTCAACACGCCCGCGAACTCAGTTCGACTTTCGGGGCAAAGTACACGACCGTCAAACCCTCAACCGGTGCACAATCTCGGTTATCAGCCACGACCTATTCCCCTGAGCCACTGGATATATCCCTAGTGCACATTGACCTCCATTACTCGACTGCCGGCCAACCTACCACAGCTGTCGGCTATACACCTAGGTAAATAATTCAAATCTATTTGAAAGATATGGCAAGATTTAATTACTTAAATCTCACAATCAATCAATCACGTGGATCGTGGGATTGAACCAAGATGTACGCGAAGTTTCCATCTCGAGATCACCCAAAAAGGAAGGTAATTCCCTATATAAATGGACCTTCCGCTCCATTCAAGAGGACCGCTTTCTGAGATTTCGAAGGAGAGAGCTTTTGGCCAATGTTCTGAAGCGTGATTTCAAAGGAGAGCTACTCGGAGCATCGACGTCCCCTCACCGCACTGGAGCAAGGACTTCGAGCCCTTACTGTATTGAACCTTCCCCATGCAAAGGGAATGGTCGGAGGATATGCCTAGATATCATTCCTTCGGATATGCTTCTGAAGGTACCAACAGCCTCTCTCCTTGCTGGGTAAAATCACCTGGTACGGTCGAGATCAGTTTGGTCGCGATTCCTTCATTAGGACTTTCTACACGAGAACCTACATTTTCTTACGTGTTTTACCAACGCATCGTCGGGTTTTCCCTGTCCCTTTCCTTAGAAACGACTGGCCATCATCAGACGTGTTGTCTCCACTTATAGACGACCATCTCCCCAAAGGTGTCCACCCCTCCCGTCCTTTGGGACTAGGTGCAGAAATCTCTACACCCAAAAGTTGAGGCAACACACCGGGTGAACATCCGGCCCCAAACCCGGATGTCCGGTAAGCAGATGGGTAAACCCACCAGACCTCTAGCTTTTCAGCTAGAGGTCTGTCGTGGTGGCTACCACGTCTATAGTCGCGTTTTACCTGTTTCTCGCTTATCTCACCGGGAGAGGCAAAGCTACCCTCCCGATGCCCCGGAAAGGCTTTCGGGATGAGGCCGTCAGCATGCATCCTTGCTGACGTCGGCCAACTGGGTGTATGAGTATGTACAACCTGACAGTTCCCCTTCGTCGGAAGAGGCAAAGCTGCCCTCCCGATGCCCCAAAAAGGCTTCCGAAATGAGGCCGTCGACATGCATCCTTGTCGACGCCGGCTGTCTGGGTGTATGAGTATGTACAGTATGATGATTCCCCTTTACCAGGAGGAGCAAAGCTGCCCTCCCGATGCCCTAGAAAGGCTTCTGGGATGAGGCTGTCGGCATGCATCCTTGCCGACACTGACCATCCAGGTGTATGAGTATGTACACTTCGACAGTTCCCCTTTACTGGGAGGAGCAAAGCTGCCCTCCCAATGCCCTGGAAAGACTTCCGAGATGAGGCTGTCGGCATGCATCCTTGCCGACACCGGCCATCTAGGTGTATGAGCATGTACACCCCGATAGTTTCCAATTATCGGGAGGAGCAAAGCTGCACTCCCGATGCCCCAGAAAGACTTCCGAGATGAGGCCGTCGGCATGCATCCTTGTCGACGTCGGCCATCTGGGTGTATGAGTATGTATACCCCAATGGTTCTCAATTATCGGGAGGAGCAAAGTTGCCCTCTCGATGCCCCAGAAAGGTTTCCAGGATGAGGCCGTCGACATGCATCCTTACTGACGCCGACCGTCCGGGTGTATGAGTATGTACAGCCCGACAGTTCCCCTTTACCGGGAGGAGCAAAGCTGCCCTCCCGATGCCCCAGAAAGACTTCCAAGATGAGGCCATCAGCATGCATCCTTGTCGATGCTGACCGTTCGGGTGTATGAGTATGTACACCCTGACGGTTCCCCTTTATCGGGAGGAGCAAAGCTGCCCTCCCAATGCCCCAGAAAGATTTCCGGGATGAGGCCGTCAGCATGCATCCTTGCCGACACCAGCTGTTTGGGTGTATGAGCATGTACACCCCAACGGTTCCCAATTACCGGGAGGAGCAAAGCTACCCTCCCAATGCCTCGGAAAGACTTCCGGGATGAGGCCGTCGGCATGCATCCTTGCCGATGCCGGCCGTCTAGGTGTATGAGTATGTATACCCTGACGATTCCCAATTACCGGGAGGAGCATAGCTGCTCTCTCGATCCTCTAGAAAGTCTTCCAGGATGAGGCCATGTTTGGCCAGGTTTATTGTTGTGGTTTTACGTCTTAGAGCCGAAAAGAGGTCAGGATTACCCAAGCTGTCTAGGAGTGCCTAACACCTTCCCCAATAGTACTTTGAGTCTCATATCCAGTTCTCTCATGTTTCGCATAGTGTTACATGATTTTACATCATTTCTGTGATTTTTACCATTTTGATGGTGGAAGGATAGTTCCCCATCCGATTTTCCTTGTTTTCGACCAAAAATAAAGTGGCGACTCCGTTTAACGAGCCATCCACCCCTGATGATTCCCAATTACCGGGAGGAGCATAGCTGCTCTCCCAATCCTCTAGAAAGTCTTCCAGGATGAGGCCATATTTGGCCAGGTTGATTGTTGTGGTTTTACGTCTTAGAGCCGAAAAGAGGTCGGGATTACCCAAGCTGTCTAGGATTGCCTAACATCTTCCCCAATAGTACTTTGAGTCTCATATCCAGTTCTCTCATGTTTCGCATAGTGTTACATGATTTTACATCATTTTCGTGGTTTTTACCATTTTGATGGTGGAAGGACAGTTCCCCATCCGATTTTCCTTGTTTTCGACCCAAAAATAAGGTGGCGACTCCGTTTAACAAGCCATCCGCCCCACGTGGCGATGCGCTCCCAAAATCACCTTTCAATTCTTTGTACCTCTGCCCATCCACCAGCAGAGCCAACGGAACCCCATGGGCTTCTGGGTGATAGCCCACTGGAACATCCGCCAGCTTTCGGAACATGAGGCCCAGCCCATTGGAACCCTCTTGTTCATTCCAAAACCTCTGTTTCTATCCAGAGGCGATGCTCCCTCTTAACTTCAAGATGCCCGAACTGGTCAAATACAATAGGCACGGCGATCCCCGCGCGCACCTCCGGGCTTACTATGGGGACATGGCGACACTGCAGCACGAGGAGAAGCTCCTCGTCCAACTATTCCAGAAATCCCTCCAAGGACCCGCACTATCATGGTACATGTCCTTGGACTTGACAAAGATCTACACCTAGGAGCAGCTGGCATACATGTTCCAAGAATAGTATGTGTACAACTTGGACCTGGCACCCAAGTTGGAGGACCTCCGCAACCTCTGCCAACGCAAAAACGAGTCGTACAGTGGCTATGTTGGCAGATGGAGGGCCCTAGCATCTCAAATTCGGGACAAACCAGCTAAAGAAGACTCCCTGGACATGATTGTATAGGGTGCCTAGCCATCATTAGTAGTGCTCCTATGCATTCAGTCATACACCACGTTCTCCTAGCTAATCAAGGCCAGCAGCCGCCAGGAGGGGTTCTCGAAGTCAGGAAGATTTTCAGCCCTTCCCTTTGGGGCCAACACTAGAGGAAGTATCCACCCCAGGCCACTAGCAACAGGCGACAATGAGGGGAACAATTGCAGCTTCCAGAGAAACAACAACATGCAGCCGTCTTCCGTCATGGTCGTGGTAGCCGCTCCTCCACCTTATCAACCGCAATAGGTGTACGCTTCATCCCAGGAGTATCGTCCGACGGCCATCACTCCGATTCAGCAAGTCTACACAACCCGAGCTACCCTGAATCAGCAGCCTTGGAGGCCAAGGGCTCCACCACCGACAACCGCAACAGAGTCGCCAGTGTCACGGCAATGGCAGGCATCAGCCCCAGGATCCTCTCATCAAAGGAACCAGGGGCAAAATGGGGGCCGAACGGGTGCTAACCAACAGCGCCCCGTCCAGCAGCAGCCACACCAACTGCCTACGTCGGTGCAGTAGCCGCACATAACGGAGTACACGCCGCTCTTGGAATCACTGAGCCAGGTGTTCCGCAGGGCACAGACGCTGCTCACGCTCCCTCCTGTTAGACCAGCCCTAGATGTTCTTCCCCCCTGGTACAACTCGTAGCAGTATTGCGAGTATCACCGATCTACTGGCCACACGACCGACCACTGTTGGATGCTGAGACACGCTATCCAGCGTCTCATCAACTCGGGAACTATCGAGCTTCAACAGCCTCCCACATCTTCTGAGCAAAGCCAACAGACTTTCCTGAATCATGCGGAGAACTCTCGGGTGAACACTATCATCCCGACTGCCAGTAACAGAAGACAACATCCGCTTGAAGGATTTCGGCATATGCATCTGGTGTCTGCGTATTCAACTAGACATGGGCAAGGGACAAGGTGATCCCTCCCTTCAACACGACCGCTGGAAGTCGGAACCACCTGGTTGAACCCAGTCAACCTCATCCATCTGGCCCATAACCCGTTGATGCTAGAGGAGCTTTGGCCGTATTACCAGCAACTCCAATCCTCCATCCTCACTCTCCACAACCACCTTCGAGCAGCGTAAGGGCAAGGAGGCAGTCGTCTCTCCAGCTCCCACCCCATTCCAGCAACAGCCGTCCGCATGCACGGTTATAACCAGGTCCAACCAAGTATATCAATCGAAGCTGTGCCATGGGGGGATCTCCATCCTGGGAGTGCTAGGCCAACCGTTGACCGACAGCTGTCCACTTGCTCAACCGGCGGTTGCCTCATCAACACCGGTTGCCCACTCACTGCCGCCCCTAGACTTGTCAGTCCAGCTGCAGGGGATACAGGCAGATATCTCACTATGGGATCTACTCTGATCATCCACCGAGCACCGGGAAACCCTCCTCAGGGCAATGCAGGTGGCAAAGGTGAACCAAGGCCTCGCTCCCAGAGCCATAGAAGGGATGGTGGCCACAGTGACAATCCCGTCTTTCGTCTACTTCTCAAACTTGGACCTCTCGCCAGCTGGGACTGATCACAACCTATCCTTGTACATCCGGGTACAGTACAAGGACCTGTGCATCCCCATGGTCATGATTGACGATAGATCAGGGCTAAACTTGTGCCCACTATAGGTCCTGCACAAGTTGGGGATCAAAGAACAAGAATTGCTTCCCACAGACCGGGTAATGAGAGGGTTCGACGACACTCTCCATGAAGCCAGAGGTGAGATTGTCCTTCTCCTCGTCATCGGACCGGCAACCTTCAATGTTCTGGTACACGTGGTGGACATTCTCCCAAGCTACAACCTCATTCTAGGCCACCCTTTCCTCCACCAAAATTCCATTGTACCTTCCACCCTTCACAGGATGCTCAAATTCTTGTGGAAGGGGGAGGTCATTGTTATATTGGCTGAGAATTACTATCGTCTGGGACAATCTGTGGCCGTCGTAGCATCTTCCGGGTCGCAGCGCCTGACACTGGAGCTGGTTGCCACCACGTCACCACTCGATCTCCAGAACCCAGCTACCTTCGACTATTTGTCCAAGCGCATGGAGCCTTGGGAGGACAACCCACAGCCAAACCAGGAGCTGGAAGAGGGTTTGCTGCAATTGTTCGGAGAGTCTCCGGCAAGCAGTGAAGGTCCAACCCTTCACCAACCTCCCCCACCATTGTCCATCTTATGGGGAGGAGCTTTGGAAACAGATGCTGCGTTCGACTAGTTTGTACAAGGAAAGGGGACAGCAAGGCTTGTAGGTCATCAAAGTCAAGATGCAAGCCTGATGGCTTCCAGGCAACTCACATCGGAACCCATGCCTTCAACAATGGGGCTTGGCATCCCACGCACAAGTACATCGGCAATTGCGTCCTCAGCAGCCACTGACTTGGCAACCCGACCAAGTTGGCCGAGGCTTAGCAATCATACCAAATGTCCCGATCAGCACAGGGAACGACTGGGAACCATTTGGGCACCAGTACTACCATTCGATCGCCGTCAAACCTGTATAGGGGTGCCGCACCACAGAGTCAGGACAACTAGCCTGCTCAATCTAGGTAACACCCTCTACGAGCAGAACACTAGCCAACATCATGGGGCAGAACTAGGGGTATTCTGCCCCTCCCCTGCCACAGTCACTCAGATAGGTAAACGTGACCAGCCCATTGCACCCTCGTCTGAGACTCTACCTGGTTTTCGCCTCCTATCTACACAGCCGCCGGTTCCTGCAACCAAGGTAGAACTAGGGGCATTCTACCCCTCCCCCTCTTCATGCGCTAGGTGGCTAGAGCAGCGGATGAAGCCCAACGGCATGACACCTCAAGCAAGCGAGCACGACAAATCCATCGCCTTCTCCTCCAGAGCCTTCCCAGGGTTCAACATCATCCCTAACAGGCAGCCGGTATACCTACCCGGCACCCAGCCAGGAGACAACGGATGTAGCTCCCAAGGTTCATCATCCAGCACCCTTTCAACTTGAGGGTCAGCAATCAGTGGAGGACCTTGATGGCTCCCACCTACAAGATCAAGAACTTGAAGAGGTCAGTCCATGAGTCCAACCGCTTGAGTCCACCGATATAACCTCTACTGATGAAGTTGAACTTGTAAACCTTGGGGATGAATAGCATCAAAAAGAAACAAAAATTAGCAAAGAGGTACCCGAGCCCTACCGACAACAATTCCTCGTACTCTTGCGAGAATTCATGGAAGTGTTTATGTGGGGTTATGAAGACATGCCCGGTTTGGATGAACGAGCAGCAGTCCACTGACTACCCCTCAAATCGAAAGCCCACCCTGTGAAGCAGAAAGCTCGATGGATGAGACAGGAATGGGCCCAGAAGCTAAAGGAGGAAGTTCACAAGCAGTTGAACGTCAAGTTCCTCCAACCGGTCTTCTACCCGGAATGGGTGGCAAACATGGTACCCGTACCAAAGAAGGACAGACGGGTACGCATGTGTGTCGACTATCAGGACCACAACAAGGCTAGCCCCAAGGACGACTTCCCACTACCACACATAGATGTCTTGGTAGACGACGCTGCCAAGTACCGAATGTATTCTTTCATGGACAGATTCTTTGGTTACAACCAAATCCTCATGGCAGAGGAAGACAAGGAGAAGACCGCATTCACAACCCCTTGGGGTGTCTTCTGTTACAAGGTGATGCCATTCGGGCTCAAAAATGCTAATGCTACTTACCAAAGAGCCATGACCACCCTCTTCCATGACATGATGCACAAAGAAGTTGAAGTCTATGTCGACGATATGGTAGTGAAGGTGTGCACACATCAACAACATCTCAAGTACTTGAGAAGATTATTTGAGCGCCTAGGGAAGTACAAGCTCGGGTTAAACCCGTCAAAATCAACGTTCGGGGCCACCACCGGAAAGCTCCTGGGCTTCGTCATCAGCAAGCAGGGGATTGAGGTAGATCTCAACAAGGCAAAGGCAATATTAGATATGCCTCCCCCACAGACAGAACAACAGGTTCGAAGCTTGTTGGGAAGGTTACAATACATCGGGCGCTTCATCTCACACCTTACGCCGACTTGTGAACCCTTCTTCAAACTGCTGAAGAAAAATGCCAGCTTTGCATGGACGGTAGAATGCCAAATCGCCTTCAACCACATCAAGCGGCAACTTTCCTGGCTGCTGGTTCTCGTGCCACCTCATCCTAGATGGCCGCTCTTCTTGTACCTGTCGGTCACGGCTTCTTTCGTGGGCACTGTGTTGGGTCAGCATGACACCACCGGCAGAATTGAGCAAGCCATATACTACCTGAGTAAGAAATTCACCGAGGTGGAGGAACAGTATGAACTGATAGAAAAGTACTGCCTCTTGTTGGTTTGGATGGTGAAAAAGTTGCGACACTACCTGGTGGTGTACCTAGTTCTGTTGCTCAGCTGCCTGAATCCCCTACGCTACCTCTTTGACCAGCCGACCTTGGTAGGTAGGTGCATAAAATGGCAGATGTTCCTCGTCGAGTTCGACATCCAGTACATATCTCAAAAATCCATGAAGGCCCAAGCCATGGCCGACTAGCTGGCACACTAGCCCCTGCTGGATTATCAGCCATTGGAGGACTCATTCCTAGATGAGCCCGTCTTCACCATTGGCGAGCCGGATCTAGACCAGTCGGAACCCCATACCCTATACTTCAATGGAGCAGTTAATACCAAAGGCCGCGGAGTAGGGGCCGTCCTAGTGGATCCCCAAGGACGGATGCTACCCGTAGCCAAGCAGCTTCTCTTCGCATGCTCCCACAACGAGGCGGAATACGAGGCTTGCATCATGAGACTACGACTCGCATTGGAACACTAGGTCACCCATCTGCATGTGTTCGGTGACGCTATGCTAGTAATCTCTCAAACTCTCAACAGGTGGAGAACCCGAGACCCCAAGCTCCAGCCATACTAGGAACTCGTACTGCGATTGGCGAGTAACTTCTGGTTCATCCACTTCCAGCACATCAGCCACAAACACAACCCGTACGTAGATGCTTTGGCTATCCTGGCATCATGGGTAACGGTTATGGAAGGTCGAAGCATAACCATAGAAGTCACAACGCTCCACCAGTCGGCTCACAGTCAGGATGTCTACCGCCTCACGAAAGTCCCCAGGCAGGTAGACGTTGGAACCGTGATTTTACATCCGGCTAGCCACCCCAATGCCCGGTAGACAGTCGACCCACGTGGAGAACCGACCCCAGTCGACGAACCGGAAAATGCAAACCTCGGGTTCCCAGATGATGATCTGGGGAAATCACAGCAAGAAGACCGCCCCTGGTACACAGATGTACAAACGTTCCTAAAAACCGGGGAGTTCTCATCAGAAGCCACCACCCAAGATCAACGTACGCTGTCCAAGCTAGTAGCCGGCTATGTCTTTAGCGGGGGTCAGCTCTAAAAATGGTCTTACAACCAGACTCTTCTCTGGTGTGTGACTTAGCCCGAGGCACATACGGTTATGCAAGAAATCCATGAAGGGTTTGTGGATCCCACATGAACGGGATCCTCCTGGCAAAGAAGATCATGCTGCAAGGCTACTACTGGAGCACAATGGAGGCAGACTGCACAACCTATGTTCGTCGCTGTCACCAATGCCAGATTCATGGAAATCTCATCCACGCGCCCCCCAAGGAACTATACAACATGGCTTCCCCTTGGCTGTTCTCTATGTGGGCCTTGGATGTGGTAGGCGAAGTCAAGTCGACAGCCACTAATGGACACCGATACATACTGGTGGCCATAGATTACTTCACCAAGTGGGTGAAAACGGCATCCTACAAAATAGTCACGATAGCCGCCACCTAGAAGTTTCTGCGTAACCACATCATCACCTGGTATGGCATACCCTTCGAGGTGGTAATCGACAATAGCACCAACTTTACAGCCAAACAGATTACCGACTACCTCGAGCAGTGCCACGTCCGCCACCTAAGGGCATCCCCCTACAAGCCATAGATGAATAGAGTGATTGAAGCAACTAACAAGACCTTGGTCCAGATCCTCAAGAAGATGGTCCGGACACACAAGGACTGGCATGACCATACCGAACGTCCTTGTGAACCGCCACCAGAGCAACAACATATTCGCTGGTTTACGAGTCTGAAGCTGTATTGCTGGTGGAAGTAGAGCTTCCATCCCTCCGCATCCTCAAGGAGGGAGCAGACTCTGACGACCAGTGGTCGGAATCACGTCTGCTACAGCTCGATCTCTTGGACGAGAGAAGGTTGAGGGCATTGGACCACGCCTAGAGCTATCAGCGGAAAATGACAAGGGCTTACAGAAAGAAGGTCTGTCCTCGGCTCCTCACGCCCGATGACTTGGTCCTCCGTGCCACCTTCCGAACTGGCTCCACCGAAAAATTCTCCCCAAATTGGCGTGGGCCATACGTCGTCACCAAGACCCTCAGCGAGGGGGGTCACCTACCTCTTCGATGAGGCCACGCAAGAAGAGTTCGACCCAGTCAATCTGTCACAATTAAAAAAGTTCTACTCATAGACAATGCGACCAGAGTGCATCATGGCCGCCGCCTTCAGACAGGCCAGCCGCCGATGTCCTCAATCGGCTTTCCACCAGCTGACCGAGAGGCCAACTCCCCACGGCTGTACGTGACAAGCACGCCGTGTACTCAACCGAAGCTCATCACGATCGTCGACGTCTCCGACCGACTTTCCACCAGTTGACCGAGAGGCCAGCTCCCTGCAGCCGTATGTGACAAGCACGTCGCGTACTCGACCGGAGCTCATCACGGCCGTTGCCTTCACATAGGCCAGCCGTCGACATCTCCAACCGACTCTCCACCAACTAACCGAGAGGTCAACTCTTGACAGGTATGCTCCTTTCCCTGACGAATCCCCTCCTAGGATTCATACATCGCACCACACACGCACGATTGGTAGGTCTATCCTTCCAGTCATCCTACTGTGTTAATACTGGAAAGGAAGAGGGTCGACAAGGCTAGCCAAACCGTCAACCCAAAAAATTGGCATGGTTTCCAGGTCTCAATCCACCAGAAAGTATCCATGCCCCTTCAGTCTCAGAACCACAAAACGACCGGGTCACCATCCATCAAAAGAAACACCAGAACACCGGCAAATGACCCGGCCCTCATTCACAGCTTGTTACCCCAATGCCTTACACACTCCACCGTCCAACCAGCCTTCCACCGACTACCACGTTCGACATACCCAGCAGCCGCATCCACGACCGGCAGTGAGAACAGTTTGCAGCAGCTGGCAGCACATCCGGCTCAAAAAGTGCTATCTAGATCTCTGGGATGAACTACCAGGAGTGGTACCAACTACATCTGGGTTTCTACGTCAAAAACCCGAGCACCCAAATTGTTTAACTCTGACGGCGTCTAGATGAAACAAAGTGAGTAATCCAGGTTTGTCCTTATCTCCATGGTCTTTGCTAATTCCGAGCAGTTACAAAAATGTCAGCGGGAGATCACTTCTCCCCCCGAATAAGTATCCAACTTCCCTCTTTTACCTAGCCCAAGTGCCACCCGACAATGAGGGAGATCACAAACTTCAGCTCCCTCTAGGTAAGGTATTCCCCTTGGACCCAACCACGACAACGTTGGGTTATTTTGCTTGCCAACAGCACGTGGGGAGGGCTAGTAGTATTCTTTTATTCATTTTTTTTATTTCGATCTTCTATTTTGTAAAGGAAAAGAACAGCAAAAAGAAGAAAACGAAAAAAAAATTAGGAAAGAAAAAAAGAAAAGAAAAAGAAAAGTCAGTGGCTAGAATCCTTCTTCAACAAAAAAAAGAGAGAAAAGAGAAAAAGAGAAAAAGGAAAAGGAAAAAAAAAGAAAAGAAAAGAAGGAAAAGTTACTTGTTGCTGAGTCCTGAAAGCATATGGACTCCTGTATAGGGGAAGGGTAGATCTTAGGATTCCACCGTCTGTTCGTAGTCTAATACCCAGCTTGTCGTGATTGACCAAGTATCTCCTTCTTTCAGGGCTTGGCAATCCATCGAAGTCCGCCAATACAACCGGGTGCCGGAACCCATTTGCCGACACCCACTCTTCCTTTTTTCTCTAATCCTAGGGCTTGACATCCCAACTAAGTCATCAAGATAGGGCTTGGCATCCCTCACAGAAGACCTATTGGCAGCTGCGTCCTCAGCAGCATTGGGCTTGGCATCCCGCTGAAAGTCGCTTCCACCCTTGGGTTTCGATGCTCACGTTTCCAAAACCCATACTATTCTATCCGTTATCTCCGCACCCTCAAAGTGAACTTGTGAGGAAGAATCAGCATAACTATAGGCAAAAGGATAGCTTTTGGATCTCTCCTCTCGACCTGTCTTTGTCGCCTTAGGGTCGCTTCTGCTGGACAAAGGAACCGCGCGTCCAAATCCACCTGCGTGAATGTCCAGCGGTTCCTTTTTGTTGTGAGGTGAGCCACCTTTCATTCCCCTACAAGTTCGGATAGCACCATTGGGCTGGAACAGCCACCTTGCGCGGACTCTATCACGGGTAGCCATTTGAAAAATCCCCTTACCTCTTGCATGCCACTATTTCCGTCCATAAAACATTGACAAATAGACTTAGCATCCATTGCCTTTGCAGAACTAGCAAGGCAGGATACAGGAGTAAGGGCCGGCTGCCGCATATGGGACACGGCTGCTCATGGATAGTTGGCACCTCGGATACGTCCAACATCAGGGCATTAACCGTTTCGTGTGGGAACGAAGGAGGCCTGCCCCCGCACATCACCCAGCTCAAACAAATGGATGCCAGTACGAGGGCCCATGCCAAACGAGATGTCACACGGGGAAACAGTCAGCTACCGGGTAAATCAGCCGGTAGCCACTCATGAGACACGGCGGCCCAGATGGAGCCGACATCTGTGGAACGAAGGAGGTTCGGCCGCACAGTACCCAACTCAGAGAGCCAGAAGCCGCTACCCATGATCCTGCTAAAACATCGCATCACACGGAGGTAAGACTGACTAACAGAGGGGAATAGTGAGCTATCCGGTATCATCAACCTGCAACCGCTATAGCGATCCGGCTTATGCTGATATCTGGTATTTCTGCCGCAACGCGAATACCCTTTCTGTATCACTCCCTCGCACTTTACCATAGGATATACTCATATACACGCAAACATTCTTATGTGCGGAATCCACGCAGGAAACACATTTTTCATGAAAAAGATAAATTGCATTATGAGAATTTTTCTCTGATCACAAACAAGGAAAAAAAAGGTGTAGGGTACATGAGGTCAGTCCGCGTCACTATCCCTCCAACGCCTGAACCTCCAACGCTCGGCACTCCCACTCGACCTCCCGAGCCTCCATCCGCTCCAGCAGCCCGACCAGCCGATCCTCGCGGTTCATCACCTGTAGAAGAACGTCGTCGCGAGTGCTCAGCCGGTCCATCGCCGTGCGCAAGCATTCGCCCATGGAGTTCAGTAGGGTCTCCGTGGACGATGCACCGGCAGCCGCGCTCTAACCTGGAGCTCTACCTGGGAAAGGTGAAGCGGCGATAGAGGCAGTCAACTGACGCCCGATCGAAGGCCCGGCAGATGTCCCGGCAGACAAGCTAGCTTGTTTAGAAGCAAGCCTCTCGTAATGACTGAGATCAGTCACTGTGATGGGCCGAGTTAGGAGCGTCGCCTTCTACCGGCCACCGGTCGAAATGTGTAGGAAACCTACCAACTCGACCATGACCTCACCAAACAGTAGTTGGCTAGGAGGCCTCCGCCCCGGGTAGATAACGCTCTGCATCTGCCGTCGGACCGCCGCCGCCTACTTGACCTGGCAACCGATTACCACCGCGAAAGTCACGAGGTAAGTCGCCACACTAACCTCATCCCAATGTCCCCCTTTCGGCAGGACAATGTTGTTTAGGATGAAAGAGACGAGGTGGGTGACCAGGTTTAGGTCACACGTCTTGACCACCTGTTGGCCCAACCTGGCATCTGCCACGACTACCACGTTGATGTTGCCGATACTCCAAGGGAGGCTCGGTAGAGGGGTGAAGACGTCCAACCTAGTGGAGCAGAGACCAAGCACCTCGAACAAGAGCACGTCGGAGAGTTCGGCCGGCTCGGTCCGGAAGCCGATGATGAGTTGCGACTCCCCCTCAGACAGGTTGGAGTACATCTGGGCAACCAGGTCGGGGACGGCCTCCACCCGACGAAAATCTCGGACCATCTGGGCAACTGCTCCACCTCCGGTAGCTGGTCGAAGTCAACCAGCCTGCTGTATAAAATGCTTCTCCCCCCCAGGTGATCGTCCACGGGGAGAATGAACTCTTGATTGGTGTCAGGAGGCGAGACACCCTCGGTCGCTGCCTCAGCATAACCAGCAACTGTGTAATGCCATGAAAGGGCCATGCGAAAAGACTATACATTGTCAGCAGTGCATCAGAAGACTCCAAGAGGGGCCGTTGTCTCCCGACCAGCATCTTGCAGCATGTCCTACGCTACGAGCCTTCAAGAGGAGCCTTTGTCGACCCCTCGCCTTCTGCACCCTCCTCCGGCAGGCGAGAACTGGAGGCATCAGGGTCCCCACGCCGCTCCGACAACCACCACTGGGAGAGAGCATCGGCGGAGGATGAGTTGCACCCCCCATCAATAAGCAGGTAAGACACCTGCAAACAGACGGCCTTCACGCGGTCGAGACAGGCGAGCTCCTCCGTCGGTAGATCCTTGAGCATTGGGGGCAGAGTCTCGAGCCACTACCGCATGGGGTCCAGAGAGGTGGCGGCCATCCGCTAGACATGGCTCGTGACGTTCTTCGTCCTAGGCATCAAAGGAGACGGGGCTGGAGGACAAGACCGCGGACAGAAAAAATGAGGAAGCTGGAAGGAAGGTGAGATGTCGCTGCCGACGGGAGGACGAAAAAAATGAAGGGAAGACGAGACGTTGCCACCAATAGGAGGACGGAGAAAACGAAGAGGCGAAAACCCTACCCCTAGCTCATGAGAAGGATGAAAATTTTTGGTGCCCTCGCGTCCCTTTTATAGGCAAAAATTGATGGGACATGACATAAAAAGCACTTGCATACGACCACCTAGCTGCCGGCACTCACAAGGCGGCTACCAGTTAAGAAACCGTCCAAACCGAAAATCGAGGGAAGGTGATGTGATGACTGCCTGTGCTAACGACCATGCGGATTTCAGACTGTGGATGTGACACGTGCCTGCACGAGGATAATACCTGCGGGTTAATGGCAGGGAGAACTTTCTAGCTCACCACTTGACTTGCCGGTTCATCAAAGGTGGCTTCCGGTTAGGGAACCGAAAGTGTAGTCCATCCCCTTTTAAGGCATCTTCCGGATAGAGAACTGGGAGTGTAAGCCCAACTCTCCCTAAGGCATCTTCTGGTTAGGCGACCAGAAGTGTAAGTCCACACTGCCATGGCAGCTCTCGGTTAAGATATCGAGAGTATAAGTCCAGTCATCATAGTTTAGAGTGCATCCTCTCTGAACTTCTTGAGACTTCTCCTGACGCACCTTCCAGGAAAGTCTATTTCACTAATAACGAGCGATGCATGTTCACAAAGTGTGAAGCCTCACATTATCTATCACCTACGCATGGAGGGTCATTCAACCCTATGACATCAGTTTCCTTCCACCAAGGTCATACAATCTCGCCTAGGGAGGGGCATTCTGTTGACCCCCATGCTTGAGATCTATCGGGCGGCCAGGTAAATCAACCGGCCATCCACCGACATGCCGATATATCACCCTGACAGCCAGTTCCCCTAAACTCCTCCCCGGCAAAGTCCCACTTTGCTAGCGTTGAAGCCCATGTTCAGCAGCTATCATGTGAAATTTTAAGTTCACACGTGATGAGAGAAGAGGCATTTTATGGTAAATGGTCAGACGATTGTATTAAAAGACCGACGTTTTAACAAAACACTCTCTCTCATGTAGGTGAAATTTAAAAACACTCTCTCTTTTCACCTAAAAAGACATCTATACTCTTTCTCCTTTAACTTTAAAAATTCACTCACGTACGTATATTTCGAACTGTTGTATTAATTAACTTATAAAAATTAATTAATTTTTCATTAATTACGAATACGGTGATTAAATTTAAAAGAAGTTTGTGGATTTTTTTTAAATAATTTGATTTTAATTATGTAGTGTTTAATAAAAATAATTCAAGGTGGATTTTTTTTAACTTAAATATTAG